>OU503039.1:698814-717293 GCA_912172775.2 Fraxinus pennsylvanica
ACTAATTAAAATCAATTTTTCCAATCCAAAATGAAAATGGATTTTTATAGATCAGGGGGCTAAATATTAACTAGGAGACAAAATGCATACACTAATTTTGACATGGCTTTAATAAGTTTGGCATCTTTTCTTTACAAAACACGTGTTGAATCAAATGACTTTTCTATGTCGAATGTGGTTGTCATTTTCTTGGCATCAATTATATGCTTTGTGCAAATGCTGATACTAGAAACGTGTTCTCCTCCAAAATTGTTGATTTTTCAAGGATGATTTCTTGCGAGATATTTAAAAATGAGCTGACTTTTTGTATTATTAAATATTACTCTCAAGTTGTGTCATCATTTATGATAAGATCACTATAACGACATCATTTAGTCCAACAATGACGTTCTCAATGTTCTCATGAAAACTTATTTTCATGGGCTGCTTCAAGATATTTACTTTGTAGCTTAATCGTCTTACTACAAATATTTTGTCTTTATTCTTCTAATATATTTTCTAATTGAAATTGGCAATATATTCTTTCCATTTATAACCCTAGCGATAATTTTAGGGTTGATCTTTCTATCTTTAGTTTATGATATTTAGAACCAAAAACAATGCATCAAAACCACAATAATTGTGTATTTGGACTTTTATAGAAAAATGACGTCAAACATTTTTAAAATTTGTGACTAAGTTGTGTTCTGACCTAACGTCTTTGTCCACTTGGTACAAAGAGTTAATCTTAATGATTTTGCACTTAAATTTCAAACTCAATTTTAAAACACTTTGTACTTAAGCATGCGTATTTATGATCATGAAAGTTCAATCGTAAAGTCAGAACGATAAAAAACAATTAAATAATACTAGACAATATTAAATAAAATGTTTCTCATTGCACTTTTCAATCTGGTATAATACGAGGACATGCTTGGTACTCGATAATAAATAGAATTTAACTATACATTAAACTAAATTAAATTCTCTTTTTTTGCCATAAATTTCTTTATAATACAAGAAATTTGAGTATGACTTCTGATTAACAAAACTCTAGTCAAATAACAACTGCAAATTTTCATGTCATCCACGGTACAACAATTCCGTTTCAACACAGGCTTGTTATTTTCGAATAAGTATAATTCATGATTCTAAAACACCTTCATCGTGTTATCGTGAATTCATTAAAAACATTTATATTCCATGAATACATGTTATTTTCAAGTAATTCCAAAATCTTCTAAGTTATAGACAAATGAATGAACTTCAAAGAATTTTTAAGGTAATAACTGTTTATCACTAGACTAATGAATGATGAATGCAGCACACTTTGAGAAGACTAATTAATTAGAGACACATTCTCAAGTCTTGGCATCTCAAAGTCTTGTTTATGTGATGAACAATTTGCTTGACATGCTATCTTGGCCATTCAAGAAGATTTGTGTGTTTGTTCATTCAAGTTGACTCATGATTATCTTAAAAAAACACATTAGATTAAGGGCTTATTTGGGAATGATTAAAATTGAAAATATAGTCGTTATTGGGTCCCACTCGTCCAATAAAAGTCAACTCCAACAACTATATTTTCAATTTTAATCTGATTTTAATCCCTTTCAAACAAGCCCAAATACCAATTAAACCAAATTTTTTGTGACCGTTGGACTGACCAACGGTCATTTTACTCATTTAATTTTATAAAAAGATATTTTTTCTTATATATATGATGATCGCTTCATTTTTTTCACACAACTCTTTCTACCTTCTCAATCTGCAATATGATTCTTACAATTTTCACATTAGTTCTTTTATTGTGTGATTTTGAGATTTATGGTTTCTGAATTTACTTGTTTAATTTATTTTCTATTTAATTCTAGTATAAATTATATCATTCTATCTTTTTTCCCCTTCCATTAGTCCATTTATTCCAAATAAATTACAATAGATTGTTGAAAACTAGTGACTTCAACAAAACTTTCGGTGTTTCCAAATCCAATAACAAATGGTGAGAATGGCAGTAAATAGTATATATATATTTCACAGTCTTGATTACGCTCGTCAAATATTAAAATCTTTATCTTGTCAAGACTCAAAAATNCGTCAAATATTAAAATCTTTATCTTGTCAAGACTCAAAAATCTATGAAAATCATATATTTACTGTCCAATTCTAATACATAATATATTTTTCTACCTCTTCTTTCATATGTTATTCCAAATGAGAGTTCAACCAATTTTACATTTACATATGTATCCAGACCAAACTAATTGGATATTGACTTCAAACAATTGGCTGCATTCATGGACTCTTGAAAAATTTACTCTAAATTTCTTTTATTTTTTGAGTTTGAGAAAAAAATTGTATATGATACTTGTTCCTATACAATTTTAACTCGATCTATGTTTAAAGTAGTCAGTCCCAAGCTCTGAAAAGGAGGAGGGCTTCAATTTTTTTAAGTTGAAAAGAAAAATTTAAATGAACTGGTTTGTGAGTTGCTTGGTTCAGCCAATGAGATGAGACCCAAGAGCCAATGGACCGAACTGAACAGTTATTTTGGACTCGAGTAAAGTTCGACCTAGCCGACCCGGTTTATGCCACCACTAAGTGAAGATATCAAAATTCTCAAATGAACCAAAATTTCATGGCCTTCAACTACTATTAAGGCCCATTTTCTAACAAGAATATCCAAAGCTTCATTGCAACCCAAATCAATTGCAGGCCACATCCACTTCATAGGTGGAGAAGATTTTCAATGAGTTTGGGAATCCAAAGCTAAAGATCTGTTCTCTCTACGTTTTTTGAGCAATTTTCAGTTTTTAGTGTTCAAAAATACTGAAAACACGTTTACTTACCTATTTTTAGAAATGAATTTTCAAAAATGAGTTTAAAATTTACAAAGAAAACAGAAAACGCTAAAAATATCGTTTTGACTGTTTCCAGTTAAAACTAAGCCAAAATTTCATTTTTTATTTTTAAAAATAATTTTTCAAAATGACAAAAAGAACGCATTTTCAACAATCTCAAAATAGACACTCAAAACACAAAATTTAAAATAAATTCAAAACTCAAACTAAAAATTGAAACACGAAGAGAACGGTCCTAAGTTTCCTAAAAAAAATTACCGTTCAAATTGCGTGTATCTATAATTTAATTAGTTCCGCTTTGACTCGTATAGGAACATTTGTTTAAGCACAAGCAGAAGTAAAAGTTACCTTCGTAGCTGGAGAAAATATATATATTTACATATCATTCATTAGTACATCGGAACAAATGAAAGCAGTCTTACATTTTCCCCATCGACGAAAGTTTTAATAATACATTTGATGAATAATGACGTGAATGTTTCAATTAACATCATACGGATATTTTTTCTTCAAATGACGCAATGAGGAAGTTCCACCGTGACTTTGATGGCAACTTCATAACTTCATCATTGCATAGTCCATAACATCCACTAGAAAGTCTGCATTAAAGAATTCGAAAATTGAATGTCGAAAAAAAAGAATGAAATTTTAGTAGCATAACTTATATTAACAACTTACCGGCATCCTCCTTACTGAAGCAGAGTGGAGGTGTAATTCTGAAAACATTTCCATAGAAACCACCTTTTCCGACCAATACTCCCATATCTTGACATTTAAACATAAGCTAATCAAAATATAGATAGAAAATAAGATTAATGCCGAGATCAAAGTGAAACGCAAACACAAGTACCTTTCATTTGGTCCATCACTTGCAGAATTTCGACCTTTGCTGGAGTTTTCAGCGTGCGATCAGTGACTAGTTCGACCCCGAGCATCAATCCTCTTCCCCTTACATCACCAATGACTACATATACAGATATACAATGTTATGGATTAAATGCATAACAAAGCAATAATAAAATGAAACAAAAAAACAAGATGAACATGCGATTTAAGGTGGTTCATTCTCAATGTGTGAGCTACGTGCACCTGATGATGTTGCATGATTGTATTATATTGAAAATGATTACAATGTGTTTTGGAACTCACATCTCTCTGTTTTCTCTCTTCTATGACAATATAACGATAGAAAGAAAATATAAGGTTGAACAACGGTTGAAGGAAAAAGTGTAAAGTATATTAGGCTCCGCAGGTCCAACATTACAAGTCGAGAAAATGATTAATAGGTAGGTTAATTAGGTAAAAACAACAATTATTCTATTGTCTCTTTTTTTAATGTTTCGATGGGAAGGGATGAGGGGAACAGTCAAAGACAAGGCTGACCTAACTGCATTGCCTGCGCCATTATGTAAAAAGAAGAAATTCTACATTAGATAAAAATGATAAATGAAGAGAATGTTTATTACTCAATAACATTGTGCAGTAATGTCTAATCTATCTTACCAAATATGCACGAGATATAAATACGGCACAATCACGTTAAAGAAATGAAGTTTACTTTCATGTTTGGATTTGAGGTCATTGAGGCGCTCTTTCAGGTAGGAACCCACGATATGAGCATTCTCTTGAAGTTTTTCCTTCTCAATCACTTTGAGAACAGCATGTCCTGCGGCTGTACTTACGGGGTTTCCTCCAAAGGTATTGAAGTAACATCGACGAGTCAATACCTCGGCTATCTCAGGAGTAGTCACTACAGCACCAAGGGGGATTCCATTTCCAATCCCCTGCATTTCTAAAAATGTACTGGTCAATTTTTTTCTCTAAAAGAATTAAACTAATGCATTGCTCCGCTACTAACCTTTGCCATTGTGACTATGTCGGGAATAACACCATGAGCTTCAAATCCCCAGAAATGGCTTCCGGTGCGAGCAAATCCAGACTGAACCTCGTCTGCAATACAAAGACCTCCTGCTTTTCTGATGCTGTTATATACAGCAGGCAAATAGCCCGGAGCTAACTCAATTATTCCTCCAACACCCTGTTGCATAAAGAAATAGTTAATGAGGGCAATGATTAAAGTTACAAGGAGCCAGTGTATTATGACAAGCACGAGAAATTCTGTGTAGGATCTAATTTTCCTTCATGTTATACATCCCCCTCCTAAGATTGTCCTTTGTCTTATATTTCTACATTAATGAAAAATCCATCCCAGTGGCGGTTTGATTAAAAAAAAAAAACTAGAGAATTTTGTGTAGATTAGAGAGGTTACAAGGAGAAAATGGAGATGTGATAATATAAATTGGTTATTACCTGTATAGCTTCAGAAATAAAAGCGGCAACATGGCCTGAAGTTCCGAACTGAATTAGATCTTGAATGTCGTGTGCATATTTTTCACCATCTGCACCAAAGAGACCTCTATACGGGTCTGGGTTCAGAGCATGATGAACTCCGCTCTGTTTATGAAACCAATTAGTACTACTATCAGCTATCTACAAGAACTCGCATTCGGTTTTAGAGATAAATTAAGAACATTAGTGACAACTTTTTACCCTTCTAAACATGTTTAAAATGATAATGACTTCAAAATGTGTTCATACCTGCACAACATTAAATTTCCAATTGCATTGTGCAGTCGCAGCCATAGTCCCAGCAGCATTTCCATGGTATGCATTCCTCAGCGAGATAATATCATGACAATCAGTGTACAATCTCGCCATCATCATAGCTAATTCATTCGCCTCTGTCCCAGAATTTGTAAAGAATACAACCTACACATCAATACAAATTCCGTTGGTAAAATGCCTACTCAAATTTTTAG
The DNA here is from genome assembly GCA_912172775.2 of Fraxinus pennsylvanica. Taxonomy (NCBI): domain Eukaryota; kingdom Viridiplantae; phylum Streptophyta; class Magnoliopsida; order Lamiales; family Oleaceae; genus Fraxinus; species Fraxinus pennsylvanica. The sequence continues at coordinate 704,474 of OU503039.1, forward strand.
CTTATCCATCGGTAAAAGGAAAATGACCTTTAGATCACCAGGTAACTTTGAGGCCAGTGCCTCGGCAAAATCAGCAATCGCATGATTAAGGTATAGAATAGTGGAGTGTTGTAAGCTCTTCGTTTGATCAAAGATGGCCTTAACCACATCAGGATGACAATGCCCACAATTCACAGTGGCAATACCACCAAAAGCATCGAGGTATCTGCGGCCATTGTCATCAAACAAGTACTGCATCTTGCCATGGACTACATTCACCTACACGAAATACATTACCGATCAATTAGACATCGTAGAACCCAAACAATCCAATAAAGCTTTATGACAACATATATAAACCCGAGAAATAAGTTAAGTAAGAAGAGATTTCGCGTGCTTAACATACTTTTTATTCACGCATTTCGTGAGACTGTACTACCAAATGTACTAGAAATACTAAATCATAATTAAAAAAATTACTTCGCTTCTCTAAAGACATGATTGGTATATTGGAGTGTTGCACATGATTAAGAAACAACAAGAAGTTAAAAAATCTTGTCTAGTGCGGCGATCCGAACATACCATGAGAGATCAATTAGTGTTTAATCATTTTTCGAACTTGATTCATAAAATTGAAAATGATTAATGGATACACACTTCCATATACAAAAATCATATCATGTGAATTTATGACTAGGCCTTTAACATCACAAAAGGCTAAATTGGAATAAAACACATATGGCTGGACTATCACTTCATTCGATCAAGGTGCTTCATTTTTCCACAAAAAATAAGAACAAGATAAAATTAATAAAAACCAGCTTAAGTGGAGCAACATATTTTGATCTTTACTCCTTAGAAGGAAAATCTAAATGAAAGTAAACAAATTGAATTGAAACCACGGACTCACGGGTTTCTTGTAGAAGCAAAACATTGATGGGCTGAGAAACTCTCTCCTCTTTCTCATGATCTCTTCGGCGTCGGGGCCCGTGTACGGCGGCGGAGTGTAATCAAACGCCGGCATGGAAGGAATATTGCCAGCGTCATTTCCAGAGAGACATGCACTTGTATTCTGGGCGGCCGGCGAATACAAACGCCGCAAACCTCGGAATTGTCGGAATTCCCATAATTTTTGTATCGCTGCAATCCTTTGCATCTTTGAATAATTTCTTTGTTATCGAATCACTGCAAATATTTTTAGAATTTGGCGAAGAAATTGCAGGAGAATGAGAGGGAGAGGATCTGCAAATTCATTGCCAAGGCAAAGCCTGTGTTGTACGTGTGTGTATATATATAGACATTTGTTGGGTTGAGTGCATTGTTTAAAATTTGGTTTTCATATTAAATTAAAAGTTATAATTTTAATTACAATTGGTGCATGTGATATGAATGGAAGATTACATAAGAGAACACTGATTTAGGTAGCCAATATATATTTTGTATGACGTAAATAATACTGTTTGTATGGGTCGATTGCATTGGATACTTAGCTCTTGTTTGATCTATATTTTTTTTAATCACTCATTTTCAATAAAATAATATTATACGCGAATTCAAAACTTTACCTCATTTTTTTACCACATATTCTCCATCAATCACTATTCAAAACGCATTCTTTGCCAAAACAATGGGGTTCAAACACTCCCTTAGTAAAAAAAAAGTAGTTCAAATTATCTCCTCACCCAATCACCAATACCAAAAAAAAAAAAAAAAAGGGAAAGAAATAAAGAATAGAAAGAAAGAAAGGTGCTTGTTCGGTTACGCTTTGAAGCTGTTTTTAAGCAAATAAAATAGGAATCATAGTTATTATGTGTGAGAGACCCATAGTCAAGTTATCTAAAGTCACAGTAAAGGACTTCGATACTTATAAGCATGCCCAAACATGTGCTAAGTATACCGGGTTGTTCGGTCTCCAAAGCTCTTACAATAATCTTTCAAAAGATAATTAAAATGTTTTCTAACTTACAAAAACAATTATCATCTTCGTTTCCGAAACAAAAAGTTAGAGAAAATGTGTTCACGGTCATCTAAATCTAGAAAGATATTAAGATAGCTGGTACGATAAATTGAATAGAAAAATTTATCAATTTTCCTTTCGAAGCTATCCTATTCGACCTAACAAAAGTATCTTATTTATCTAGGACCAATCGAATTCTAACGAGGATCAAGACCCAATAATCGCTTTCAATGAATTTGGACAAGTTTTCGAACCACTTCCAATATGTGTTTAATCTCAAATTTGCTGTTTAAAGTTTTATACCGAGTGTTTTTCCTAAGTACAAGGTAAAAAAACAAAACAAAATAATAAATTTATATAAATTTGTGGCTATGGTTTGTTGTCATATTTACAATAATGATCCTGACTAATATTTTATTAAAGCTTAGGATTATTGTAATGACGTTAGAGATAATGATAACTAGGAATGACACTGACATTATGCTTCAAAGACAAAATGGCTTTCAATTCATAATATTTAATGGGATGACACACCTTCCATCTATGTTTGCCTTGTTCGAATATTCCCATGCAAATTTCATAATTATCTCGGTATGTGAAAAATGGACGCAGCTATAACTATAATGGAAATAGTCAATAAAATTCAAAGGAATTTCAAGAAAATGATTTATGTAGTCGATATCAAATTTATTGAAAATAAATTTTATGCTATTTTGTGCTATCTACTCGTGTGTATTTAGGGCACCAACCATTTCTTACCACATGGATAGATGATATTTTATTTTTAAAAAAATCGTTTCTTGGATATTATAATGTCTATGAAGTAAAGCCATCCTCCCCCTTTCGGCCTACATAGTTCGACCCAGCGTATACAAGCAATTTTCTAAGAAACAGAGAAAAAGAAAAATGTCAAATGCGGTATCACCAAATTTGACAAGACCAATATATCTAAGTGCATGTGGCTACAAATTGTTCCAAAAAGTGACATAAATTTTCACAAATTGAGAATGCACAAGTGGGCCATCTACATTATGAAGGTGCTTTGATTTGAGGATTCAGTCACAAACAAACATAATTAAAAGTATTACTAGCGGGAATCCAATCATCCAAACGGGTCACTAATCTAACTATAAACTTTGTGAATACTGAATGACATTGAATTATTGGGCATCTAATAATGCACTGCCGCAAGGAAGTGACTAATGACCCGACAAGAATAGCAAGGTCACTTCCTTGCTAAAACCACATTCTGTTAGCATATATGAATCTGCAAGGGGCTGCGCTTGCAGTAGACGCTGTCTCTAATTATAAGCAGATACAATTGTAGTTTATATAGCTGCACAATATTTTGTTTTGCTTCTTGAAGATGATTGTACATCCCCCCTAAAGTTGGATATTGATGGGAGTCCATCAAACCCAACTTGGAAAGTAGGAACTTGAATTGAGGAGATAGAAGAGATTTTGTAAACACGTCCGCAGCCTAATCGTTGGAAGAAATGTGTTGTGGATAAATGTGACCAATTTTGTATTGATTGACAATCTATTTCAAAGTGCTTTGTACGTTCATGAAAAATCGGATTGGCGCTAATATAGAGAGCTGCTTGGTTGTCGCACCAGAGAGGAATTGGAAGACTCGGGGCTATGCAGAAATCTTGAAGAAGATAGGTGATTCACTAAATTTCGCAAACAGTTGTAGCCATACTTTGATATTCAGCCTCTGCAAAACTATGCGAAATTGTCTGCTGTTTCTTTGATTTCCAGGAGATAAGAGCACCAACCAGAAAAAATGCAATAGCCAGTCAATAACTTCCTAGAGTCTGGATATGATGCCCAATTCGCATCGCAATAAGCTGCAAGTTTAAAATTGTTAGAAGAAGGAAAAGAAAGTCATTTTGACATAGTGCCTTTGATGTACTTTAGTAAATGTAGTGCAGACTCCCAGTGTGAGACAGTTGGTAAATTAACAAACTGACTTAGTTGCTGAACTACATAAGACAGGATGGTCAGGCAAGATTAAGATAGTGTAATCTTCCCACAAGCCTCCTATACTGATCAGGTTGTTGATACAAGACACCATCTGCAGTGAACCTATGACCTTTGGCCAGTGGGATATCCATAGGTTTTGAACTTAGCAAACTAGTATCAATGACGATGTCCATAGCATACTTCCTTTGATTGAGATACAAACCTTCTGAGCAGTGTGCTATTTCTATCCCCAAAAAATACTTAGCAAGTCCTAGATCCGTTATAGTGAAAGTAGTGTCAAGAAAATGCTTGACCCTCTGTATTCCTTTGTCATGTGTCCCAGTAATGAGTACATAATCCATATATACGAGAAGAGCAGTGATATTATGATCTGAATGAAGAATAAAGAGACAATTATCATGTGCGGAGTCTGTGAAGCCATATAGTTGCAAGTGCTTGCAAAATTCTGAGTTCCACTGCCGACTAGCTTGCTTTAAACCATAAAGTGATTTTTTTAGTTTACAAACCTCACATTCCTTAAACTTTTTGTAACCTTCTAGAGGCCACAGGTAAATTTCTTCTTCTACAAAATCATGCAAGAAGGCGTTATTGATATCTAGCTGATATATGGGCCAATCCTGTGCAGATAAAATAGCGAACAGAATACAGGGGAGAAGCTATCAACATAATCAATGCCAACTACCTGATTATACCCTTTTACCACCTGGCTTTACATCTGTCTAGACTCCCATCTGGTTTCAGTTTTGCTTTATAAACCCATTTCGATCCAATGGGATCATTTTCTGGAGGCAGGGGAACAATTTTCCAAGTCTGATTTTGTTCCAATGCTGTAAGTTCATTCTCCATAGCTTGAATCCATTCCGTCCTTGTGCTGGCCTCTTTATAAGATTTTAGTTCTTAGATTGTAGATATGCTAGCCAGAAAGTGAAAATAGTTTGGTTCAAAAAATGGAGACTTATGAAAAGGATAATTATTTGGTGTACGGGAAAATGATTTTGATGCACTGGATACAATATTACATGTGGGAATAGGAGATGTGCATGACATGTTACTTACAAAATCCTGCATCCATGTAGGTGCATATTTAGGTCTGGTGCTTTTCCTGGTTTAAAGAGAGTTCTGAGTATGAATGATATGATTAGAAGAAGAATTCATGGAATCATCTGATTGACTGACCTTTTCCTGACTGAGATGATAAGTAGCAGTATGTTGATTGATATCAGGAGAATTGTCATAGGCAGGTTGGACTTCATTTTGGTTTTCAAGATGGGAATTCTGATTCTCAAGGTGGGAACTTACTGATGTATCATCCTAAAAATGCATTTTAGACACAGGTATTGGTGTAGAAGATTGGGAGTGATAAATATCTTTGTAGGGAAAAACATGCTCATGGAAAATAACATCCTTAGGCAAAAAAACTTGCTTATTGATTAGATCATGTTGCTTAAACCCCTTTTGTCCTATGTTATAACCCAATAAAATGCATTTAAAATTCATTGGTGCAAATTTTTCTTTGAATGGTTTTGTATTAGTAGCACAACATAAACATCCAAAAACTTCCAAATTTTGATATGTGGCCATATTTTTGTGCAAAATCTCATAAGAAGTTCTCCAGTTTAATGTGATAGTGGGAAACTTATTTATAATGTGTGTTGCCATTAAAATTGATTCTCCCCAAAAAAATTTCGTCAAATTAGATTGAAACGTAAGTGCTCTTGCTATTTGCAAGAGATGTTTACGTTTCCTCTCAACAACTCCATTTTGTTAAGGTGTATATGGACAACTTTTTTGATGATGAATACCATTTTCAGCTAAGTACCTTTGCAACTCAAAATTTGTAAATTCTGTCCCATTATCTGTTCTCAAGCATTTTATGTTCTTGTTAAACTGTGTTTTAACCATTTTGTGAAAATTTTTCAAAGTGCTGAGAACCTGTGTTTTATGCTTGATTAAAAAGGTCCAAGTGCACCTACTAAAGTCATGTACCACTGTCAAAAAATAATGTGCTCCACAAATAGATGTGTATTTATATGGCCCCCATAAATCCACGTGTAATATTTCAAAGATGTCGGATGTTTTTATATCACAACTAGTGAAAGACAATCTATATTTTTAGAGAAGGAACAAACATCACAAGGTGAAAGAATTTCTTTATTGAAAGGATTCATCATTTGCAAATGTTGCATTACATTTCCAGAAGCGTGTCTTAACCTTCTATGCCAAAGAGTGACAGATTAATCTTTGGTTTTATTGCTATCAACAGGAAAGGAATTATTTGAAGAAGAAACATTACAAGCAATGGAAATGAAAGACTTTATAGTAGATGCATAGAAGGAGGTCTTGTCAAGTATGTATAGGTTCTTTATCAACCTTCCTACGTCTAGTATCTTCTCAGTCAAAAGGTCCTGCAAAAGGTGATGATCTTTCATGAAAATGAATTCCAACTTTAAAGCTTTGGTTCAGTCAAAAGGTCCTGCAAAAGGTAATGATCTTTCATGAAAATGAATTCCAAAATTAAAGCTTTAGTTAACTTACTTACTGACAAGATATTGAATTTGAAGGTAGGAATGTGAAAGGTATCTGTGAGAATGAGATTGTCATTTAGATGAACATTTCCAAAATGTTTAACAAAATTCATAGTGCCATCAGGTAGAAAAACATACAGGTATAGGAGTTTTCAATAATGAAGTGTCATTGCAAATATGATTAGAAGCTCTAATATCTACAATCCATGATTTAGATCCTATTAAATTGGAAGCACTTAGAGCAGAATTAAATTCGAGTTTAAGAGTTGAACCTGCAAAATCATCTATATGAGCAAAGTTAACACTGTTTCCAAACTAGCTCCCTTTCCATTAATCATTTTTTGCAGTTCCTGTTGAATCATTCCTGAAAGGTTCATGTTCCTGTACTGATTTTCAATTCCTTCTTAATTTATTTCATTTCCCATCTCCAGCGGCGAGTCTACCATATGTGCAGTGAATTTTCCTCTACCTTTTTTCTTTTGTTCACTCAATTGTTTAAACTAGTCCGGATATCCAATCAGCTTAAAATAAAATTCTCTGCTACGTCCTATGGTGTTACAATGTGTGCAGAACTGGTTCTTTTTTTTCTTCTTTATTCATATCAGATTTCTACCATATCCTTTGCCTCCTCCAAATCTTTTATACCCCTGAGTTTTAACATTTATAGTACTTACTTCAATATGTTCTCCAAAAGATACCTGAACCTCTCTCTGTTTTTCCACTCTTTAGATCATGTAATAGGCCTTATTGACTGGCGGCAAAGGATCCATAACTAAAATGTGGCTTCGTGTGTGTTCACAATCATCATTCAATCCCATGCGAAATTTCTTAAGTCTATTGAATGAAGTCATCTATAATATTGACTTGGCTGATCCACAGGTGCACTTAGGTATAGGCATTAAGAAGGCTAGTTCAACCCACAGTCTCTTTACTCTCGTGTAGTATTCTGAAATAGACATGTTACCTTGTGAGATAGAACTAATTTCTTGCTGGATCTGGTACAGCATGGGACCATTACAAGTTCCAAATCTTTCCTCAATCTCCATCCATAATTCTCTAACAGCGTTGGTGTACTGAAAAGCTTCAACAATTTCCTTTGAAATAGAATTCAGTAACCACGAAGTAATCATGTAGTTAACTCTCAACCATTTATCACAATGTTATTCCTGGATGATCTGGGCTATGAAGAAATAGAGGATCTGAAATATTTACCTCACTCAGCCTTCCATTTCCCTGATTCATCTAGTTGTTCCTCGGATCTGCAGAAAGCAGATCTACATTATGATGTCCAGCCATGACAGCTCAGTTTTTTTAGCTTATCCTCCTTCTTCTTTAACGGATTCGTCGCTTGCGGTTCTGGAATTTCAGAATCTACTTTTCTGATACCATGTTCAAGTATAAGAAATTAACACTCTTTTATTTATCAGCTCAAATGGAATTATAGACCCAAAATGTATTTATAGAGGAAAGAAAGAGATAACGAATGAACTAAAAGCCTTATTATAGTGGAGTGCTTGAACTATGGAACATGATCAATTGAGTTCTTTAGGAAATAACTTGTACAATGATCTTTTGAGGTATAAACATACAAGTGGACTTAAAAGTTGTTGCTTGGTGACCTAAAGCATGCTGGAATATGCGACTTCTTCGTAATGGATGCCTTCAACATTATCTTGACAGACAGTGTCATCACAACTGTTTGAAGTTATTTCCTTATGACGCTTGGATTCATCAACTGGGGCTCTCTGTATAGTCATAGCAAAATCAGAGAGTAATTTTCTCAACTATGGATTAGGGTTTTGAGATGGATTTTTGGCTAAGAGCATCTCCGACTCTCAATTTATAAAAAAATATTTTTCTTAACGATGGATAGTATTTTTAAATTTAGAGAATAAATTTTTTATATACTCCAACAATTTTTTATTTATTTATTTTGGCTCTTTATTTTTCTTTTCTCAAAAAATATAATATTGATTTATCTTCATTTTTTATTTAACCTATTTTTTTATATGTAAATGACTAATCAATTGAAATATGATAATTTATTAAATGCATTTAATTATAAAGTAAGAATAAAGAATATGTTAGATAGCCAAACCCATTAAAATAATAAGTCTTATAAAATTTATTTTTAAGTATTGACTCTTTAAAATAGAGAGCATGAAATATTTAGAAAGTCTTTTAAAGATGCTCTAAGAACTATTTCACGAGTGAATTATATCATAAACAAATAATAAAGTAGACTTAGGCTCGGAATTATCATTTTCACAAATACTAAGTTCTCAATTAGCTTACAATTAACGCTAGCTTTAATTAAATAAGAAAATTTGATGGACCAGTTTTTTTTACTAATAAAACATACAACTAATCTAACCATAATACGTATTTGGGAAATGTATATGAATACTCAAGAAATGGCAGCACTAGACTTCAAATCCCTTTTATTCTTTTATTTTGATATTAATTTCTTTGTTTCACAACACTTATTTGTATATGAAAATTGATGTTTCTAATTTATTAAAATTCATGATTAAATATATCATCACATATGACCCTATCTAGAATCAAAGCATGGAAATAAGACGGAAAGAAATCTTAAAATTCTTAAATCACTTGAGTGGCTCATTAATCTCTTCGAATCTCCTTCTTTTTCAATCCAAGTAAAGACGTGGAAAATTGTTATGGAATAAGTGTTTTACAACAAAAGCTTCTTTAAAACTTCTAAAGAATGCATCTTTTCTATCAAAGGCTTCCTTTATATATATTGATAAGTTCAATTTGTGCACTTATTTATGCCATATTATTAAGTTTTTATATCGTCAAAGTATTGATTTCTACTTAACTTGGGTAAATTTTATCTTGTTTCAATTTTGATCCCGTACACAAGCAATTGGAAAAGAAATGGGGATGAATTGATGATTGAATGGAAGGTTTTGGACTAATGTGCACATGGGAAGAAGTTAAAGGACCAAAATAGAAGTAATTTAAAGTGAAGGATCAAATCGAGTAAAGGATGAAGAAGATGACTAAATTGAAAATTTTAATAGTAATTATAATTGGGCACCCGCCCAATTATATGGACCGGGCAATTGCCCGGTGTTGGGAAACAAAAATAGAGAAAAAAAAAGGGTTCCTGAGCGGCCACCCGACTTTCTATAGGGCGCCTGCTCAAGCCAAATGTGGTCGAAATTATTTTTCATTTTGAGTTCTATTTCAATCGAAATTCTTCCTTTTGGGCCATTATTTGCACAAATTCTAGATACTTTTGGGACCTCTTGAAGAACACTATAAATAAGTATACTTTTTTCATTTATGCAAACACTTCGAAAACTTTTAATAATGCTATTAATACTTTAAAAAAAAAAAAAGTCTGAAATCTGATAATACTTTTAAGAATAAAACATAGTGGAATCATAAAATTCTTTACTCTTTATTCCGAATAAACAATGATAAGGTATACGAATATAAGAAATCAATAAATATGAGTGAAAATATCTTTTCACGGTACTATAAGCTGAAATCTTTACTCTGTAAACTGAATAAACTAAATTATGTATTCTGAAATCTGATAAGCTGTATAATACTGAAAAATCACACCAAAAGGTACACGCAATAACAATGTTCATGTATCGATTAATACCGATATATATGTCAAAGCTATTCAATTCTAATATTCTGATCATACGTGCGTAGAGCTACCCGAAGACTATAATCAGGTTATACAATATGGAAACACATTCACAATAGTGTAGAGTTGCTAAATTACCATAATGATCATATACTGTGGAAACACATGCACACCAGTGTAGAGCGAGTAAAATCACTTGAGTACTTTTAAAAATAACTTTAGATGTTGAAATATACTAATATAAAATGTCAATGAAAAGATTTATCTGAGCTGAATTTGACTTTAAAAAGAACTAATTATAAAATTCATTTTATTCTGAAAATCATATTGTCAAACCAAATATATGAAATGAGCAACCTTCTAATCTATCATAAGTTTAATAAATACTTATTCCTGAAATATAATTTTTTCCACTCACTCAAGAAAAGTTATAAGTCATGAAGGTCGATAAACTTTTTCAATCTTTTTATCACCACCTGAAATATGATACAAAATAGTCAATATAACCACTACCAAATCAAGAACCGTTGATATCTAATGATTGAATACTTAAACTTAATTTCTCGATACTTGAATAAATTCGCCAAACTTCCTTTCATCATTGAAGTTAATTTCACTTAAACTTTAATTTATCACCATTACTTTGATACCGACTATCAAAATAATTACACCTTCCAATCCAGTGAAAACTTAAAGTCATACTTGCACCAATTTAATTTACATCTTATTCCATAAGTTCATGCTTTCATGAGTGTAATTTCTTAAACATAATATTTCCACAAACTATCTTTCTCAATAATCCATTTAAAATTTTTAGGATTTGCTAGAATTGTTTACCTTATATAATTAGCATAACAAATAAAGAAAGTTGACTTGAAATTTTACTCATTTCCTTCAATCTGAAAACCAAACCAACAAATTAAACCCTAGTAACTATAGCATAAAATTTTCCCTTACCTCTTGAAGAAAATAAAGAGGAGGAAAAATGAAAATCAAGCTTGAACTACCTCTATTCCCTTCTCCTTCTCTCTTTTCTCTCTCTCTTAGGCCCTATTTGATGTTACATAATTTCCATGGAAATTTCCAAGTTCCAACTTTTTGATTGTTTAATTGCCAAAATTTTCTTGACAATTGATTTTCCCCCAACCCCCACGTGATCCCTATTTCCATGATTTCATTGAATCCATTTTCCCACTACTTTGGTGGGAAAAATGGTTTTCCACCTGTTTTTTTGGCAATGGAAATAAAATTTATCCTCAATTGTAATTTTTTTCCTCTTTAATGGACAATTTCCATGAAAAAAAAATTCAAACGAACACCAAAAGATCCAAAATTTTAATATTTTTCAGGTGAAAAATTATACCAATCAAATACAATTAATTGGCAATTCCCTGGAAAACAAGTTCTAGACAATTATTTTCTCTGAAATTCATTTTTTTTTCCACCAATTTTTCATTACTGCAATCAAACGGATCCTTATTTCTTTTTTTTTTCTTTTTTTTTTTCTTGATTTTCTGCCCTTATATCGTTCCCCAGCTCTCTGTTGGTGTGTGTAAATGGAGGAAATGAGTTATACAAATGACACTTGTAGTCCACTAATACCAATATTTGCAGTCAAGTTCTCCAACAAGCATATAATATAGCATTAAATCCTTAATTTCCAATAATAGATAACTACATCCCCAAAATTTAAATGGTATTCATCTTAAACCCTCAAGTATCTAAAATAAGCACCAATAAAATAATTTATTCCATTTAAGTTCTATTTTACTTTGACTTTGACTAATCAAATTTTTGACTTTGAAACAAAATTTTAACTTTTGATTAGTATAAAATGGTGTGTAACATTGATGGTCAAGGAGTTTCCACTAGTGTCTATTTGCAAGGCTAGTTCCCCTTGCACGATTTATCGGCCCGTCTCAGTCAAGTTTCAATGCGTGAGCAATTCATCGGTCCAAGGCATAATTTCAAACGATAGCAAGATGTTCCTTTTTCATGTAAACAATGGTGAGAATGTGGCGTTCAACGATGTAAAGATATCGGCTCCCGGGGACAGCGCTAACACGGACGGAATCCACGTCCCCCGATCTAATAATATAAAAATCAGCAACATGCAAAGTAGCACTAGAGATGACTGCATTTTTAATTGGGCCTGGAAGTACGAACATTAGAATCTCTGGAATTGCTTATGGACCTGGCTATGGATTTAGCATTGGAAGCTTGGGGAAATACTCTAAAGAACAAAATGTTTGTGGAAATCCCGTAAGCAAAAATAAAAATAGAGTGAGGATCAAAACGTGGGCAACTTCTTCACCAAGCACTGTTTCTGATGTTATTTTCCAGGACATTCTGGAAATAAAATGCTGATAATCCTGTCATTATCGACCAACAATATTGTCCGAACAGGCATTGTAGCCATCAGGGTGATTTGAGAGTCGAAATCAAAGACGTTAATTTCATACACATACGTGGGAGTTCATCGTCTATGGTCGCAGTGAAACTTTTATGTGGCAAGAGTACGCTGTGCCAAGACATTCAATTTTCTGGCTTGAATGGTAAAGGAGAACCAACGGTAGCATCATGCTCTAATGTTGACGGAAAATTTCGAGGAATCGAAATTTCTTCACATTGTTCTTAACATTTTAGCTGTTATAGTAACAAGCATTTAGTTATTTATATCATTATATAGAATAAAAGAGAATTAAGGCTGAATTTTTGGAACTACCAAAAAAAAAAAAAAAAAAG
>OU503039.1:797011-809524 GCA_912172775.2 Fraxinus pennsylvanica
CGCCTCGCCTCAGGGCCGGCCCTGTACCTAAATGTGCCAAAATGAATTTATCTTCAAACTTCAACCAAGATTGTAAGAGCAAGCAATGTACATTCACAAGATTCAAACTTACAAAAAGAAATTAAAAAGGACCAAAGTAGATTGTAGACAACAAGCTTCTTTCTCATATAAATATTGCGTCCTAGATGAAAGAAACAATTCAGCATCATAAAAACAATGATTGTTTTTGAACTTTTCAGTCCCCTCAAAATGGTTAGTTCTTAGATGTGAAACTTGATTGAATCGTTACTTCAAATTAGAAAGAGTAGGGGTAGAATTTTAAACGAAATCTTTTCTTCCTTCTTGCCCTTGGGCTTCTCCGGTGGCGGCAATGGTCCGATATGATTGATGATTTAAATTCAAAAACACAAAGTCTCGGTATCTCTTCCAACCCTAAGAAAAACATGATTTTTTTTTTTTTGAAACATTTGATAGATTTTTTACGTGTATGTTTTGGGTCAATTTTTTTTCTTTATGAGGCTATAGGTAAGTGCCTAATTTACCTTCGGCCAGGACGAAGCCAGAGAATATATAGCTCGTGTCTGGAAGCAATTTAAATTGGATTAACTTCAATTCCTTTACTGTTAGTAAAGTGCAAGTGGGTCCTAGACATGCGATTTTTTTGGACTTTCTAATCAGTAAATTATCATTTAAAAATTCATTTCCAAATATACCATTTCAGAATAGTCAAACATAATGATTGGTGGAAATTGTCTATAAGTAATTCAAAGTAAAGATAGTTGTTATATAGTCTTTTTCCACTTGACTGGTGAAGAAAAAAATATGAAGAAGTTGTATCATTTTCTTTTGGCAATGGTCAAATATTGACAAAATATCTCCCAAATAGGTGCATAATACGTTTATTTGAGGAGAATATTGACAAAATTGCAATTTAGTACGATTATTGACAAGTGCGATTATGATGAAACTTCATCTAGAATCAATGCGCTTGAAACATCGAAAAACCATTTTCTTAATATTGACCCCAAAAAACGTATAAATGATATGACTAACAGATCTCAAGGCCTCAAACATCCACACAAGCTTGATTCATGTATACTTGAACAAACCATTAGTCACACGTGGCCTTCTCAGAAAGGGGTGGAGTTAGCCGCGTGCATTCCGACGGTCAAGTTAGTTGGTGAAATAGTTTTAGGGTGTATGAGAGCTTTAAACGTGAGCCTCATCATGAAAAATGGGGGTTGGCTTTAGGGTAAAATATGTAGAGTGTGTGGTAAGACAATAGTTTTGAAAGTTTAAACTTGCATTACCTTTGAATGACACTAAATGTGAGATTTTATACTTGAGCAAAATGAATGGAGTTCATTTGATAATAGTGCACGTAGCCTCATCTAGGTGACTTCCCTTTCTTGTCATATACATCAATCAATCCCAACCTTAAATGCTCACATGGTGTAATATGCATTCAAGATCTCGCAATTGCCTCGTCCTGGGCTGGCTCTATCATGGGGTTTGTATGTAAAGGGGTCGGTTCAGGTTTTCCATATGGGGAAGACAGGTCACTCACACCTGAATCGGTTCGCCTGCATGTAGCTGGGCTGCCCTATGCCAGTGTATGAGGCATGGGCTCCAAACCGTTCACTACGTAGGCTAACTGGGTCCCTTCATGGGTCCTAGTTTTTCAAGGCATCCTGAAGTCTAGGCATGATTATTTATATAATGCGTGGACTTTCGAGTTGATAGAAAAACTTGGAACGAGTGTTAAGGCTTTTTGATAGCTAAATGATGCGAGGCGAGGCCCTTGGAGCCGATGTCGAGCCTCTTTAATAACTAATGCATGTGATAAGGTTGAATGATGCGAGGCAATGCCCTTGGAGCAGACGTAGGGCCTATTTAATAACTGAAACATGTGATAAGGTTGAATGATGATAGGCAAGGCCATTGGAGCCGATATCGAGCCTCTTTAATAACTGAAGCCTGTGATAAGGCTAAATGACGCGAGGCGAGGCCCTTGGAGCAAATGTCGAGCTTCTTTAATAACTGAAGCCTCCCAAGTGGCGTGCTCTAGTAATTTGAAAGACACATTGATTCCCAATAAAAGAAAATAGATGTGGTAGGGTTTCCAAGACTTGTATTGCGTGTGCATTTAATATGCAATGATGATGATAGCAAATTTTACGTGAATCCAAGGCGTGAGTAATTCACGATTTCATCTGGGCCTTTGATTTGAATATTGGACTAGTGAAGGCCTACTGAAAAGATTATGGAGGCCATGAGAGACCCTCATAATGCATGGATGATGCCAAAGGATCTCATAGATTTTAATATTAGGTAAGGGGCTTCTTTGTAGCCTACAGATATTAAGGAGGATGAGCTGGAGACCTTTAGGGAGAGGTTTATGATCCTTGATAATATAGGAATGTTTGTGCCAAGCCCTAATGAGAGAGTATGTTTCCCTAGTGAGGCCATTGTAAGTGGGGGATGAAGATACCCTTATACCCATTCTTTAGGTACACCATTAGGTACTATAACTTGGCCCCCACCCAGCTAGTGCCAAATGCATAAGCC
This sequence comes from Fraxinus pennsylvanica, assembly GCA_912172775.2. Taxonomy (NCBI): domain Eukaryota; kingdom Viridiplantae; phylum Streptophyta; class Magnoliopsida; order Lamiales; family Oleaceae; genus Fraxinus; species Fraxinus pennsylvanica. The sequence continues at coordinate 799,580 of OU503039.1, forward strand.
AATTAGCAGGGACATGTCTTCTTTGGAAGGAGGTCACTCTTGGCGAGGATATGCCCCCACACATTTTTAAACCATTTCTCAATCTCGAGCCTCTAGTGGGAGAGTGACTGCAAGGGGTACTGTATGAACCTCTGGGGCCCGTACTCTCCTTTCATCTAGGGGACCCCAACCTCCATCAAGAATTGGAAGTCCTTATGGTTTTGGGTTAGGGGTAGCCGGTAGACGATGAAGGGAGATGTGGTCCCAAAGATCACCATGCTAACCTAGTACCACGAGTATAGTGAGTCGAACCTTCGTCTAGCGTAAAATTTCTTTTGTGCATTTGTTCCTTTATCTTATTGTATGTAATGTAAGTTTTGTGCAGTCACAATTAACCGGTTCGAGCTCGAACCATCTGAGTAGAGTATTATAAAGGCCATTTACGAGCTACCTTCAGAGAAGAGGTACTTCAAGAACTTTATTGGCAAGTGGAACCTCTTTGTTACACACCAACTGATGGCTACAAAAAGTAAAACAGAACGGTTTGCTACTTTGTTGAACGAAAAATAATATGTTGGGCCCAAAATGTTCCAACTGAGGTGCCTAGGGGAAGCACAGAAGAAGAACCCCTGAGCTCCGTCTTTCCAAAATAAACTTGCCGCCTCCTCCAAAAATGAAGGGGAAAAAAGAAAAAGATGACGAGGCTTCCTTGGAGAGGCCTCCCAAGAGGAAGTGGTGTTGTCTAAGAATGTTGGGCCTAACCCTCATCCCAAATGCCAACCCACCCTTGGGGGAACACTTCGACGATCCATAGTAGCCAAACCAATTTCCTCCTTGAAAGTTGTAGAGGCAGAAAAGGTGGTTGAGGAGGGGGCAAATTTAGTAAGGAAAAAGAGGGGTAAGGAGGTGAGGAGTGTCCCTTTTGAAGGAAGGCCCAAAATTTCTTGGGTGGGAGGCCGAATGAAATCACCTCCACAGTCATTGAGATGTTGCCGCTGAGGTCCAGGGGGCTGCGAGGATTCATCGTAAGTATTGGACTAGCAATATGCCTCATACGTCGAGACCTATGATGTAATCGACATGGTGGAGGCTGGGCTCGCCCTACGGGCTCGTTCTCAAGGTTTCTTTTTAAATGCCTAGATGGAGGCAAGGCGGCTGCAGGCCCACAATAAGGAGTATCTTCAAAGGGCCCAAGATGCTGAAGTTACCCTAAGCAAAGCTAAGGTTGAGGCAAAGTCAAAGGTGGAGGTACTTTCCAGAGAGAATGTTAAACTGAAGAAGGAAACCCACCTCTGCAAAGTCTAGGTGAATGCTTTGAAGAAGCGTGTGGAAAATTCTGATAATTTCCAAAAAAAAATCGCTTCATTAGCCTTAGAGGTCGCAAACAAGGAGAAAGGCAAGCTTAAGGCTCATGTAGAAGGGCTGATTACTGAGGTTGTTCAGTTAGAGCAGGGGTTAAGGGGGCAAAAGAGGTTGCGGTGAATGAATATGTCACCCACTTCCACAAGACAGCTAAGTACGACGGCCTCGACATATACTGGAGGAGGGTCATCCACAACGAAGTCTTTGGGAGGCTTGCTGAGCTCCATCCCCAGCTGGAGTTATCCTCTTTAAAGGATGAGTTTTTGGTATACGAACCCTTGACCTCTACCAATGAAGAAGAGGACTCAGTGGAGGAGGTGGGTGCCCCAGGGGAGCCATAGCAAGATGACACCTCTTTTTAGACTAGGTTTCCTTGTAATGAATTCAATTTTTTGTAATCCTTTTTTTTTTTGTAACTTGATTCCAATTTTACAATATTTCTCGCACATCATTTCGTGTTTGTAACTAACTGGTCTTGGGCTCTCAATAACCGATTGCATTTTAATAACTTATGGGCTCGCCATAATTAACTGGTTTTTAATGATTTATGGGCCTGCCATAATTAATCGAACTTTAGTAACTTATGGGCTTGCCATATTTAATTGAATTTTAATGACTTATGGGCTCACCATAATTAATCAAACTTTAATGACTTATGGGCTTGTAGTTTATCATAGCGGTATGAGCTTGTCATACTTGAAAACAAAGTTGTTGGGATTATACTCACTTTGATCACAAGAGGTACATAAGTAATGATTATGGCCTTATTAATAATACATTCTCAGATTTTCAACATTCTAAGGGTGGGGCTACACCTTTCCATCTAAGCTTTCAATTAAGAAGGTTCCTGGCCTGACGTTGCCTGATATTTGATAGGTGGCCCCCAGTTTCGACCTAACGTGCCCACACCAAGCTCTTTAGGAGACATAAAAACCTTTCTAAATAGAAGATCACCCCTTCTAAATGATTTCCTCTTGACCTTGGCGTTGTAGTATCTCGCCATTTTTCTTTGATAGGAGGCCAACTTTATTTAAGAATCATTTCTTTTTTTAATCAAGGAAATCCAACTCACATCGCCTTATATCGTCGTTGGATATCTCTTCAAAGTGCAAGCGAAAAGGTGATTGAAGACCCACTTCGACTGGGCTCAGGCCTCAGCCACGTATGCCATAGAGAATGGGGTCTCTTTTGTTGTAGTTCGGCGGGTGGTGCGAATTGCCCACAACACATGGGGGAGCTCGTCCACCCACGTTCCTTTGACACATCAAGCTTATTTTTCAAGATGTACTTAGTAGTCTTGTTAACTGCCTCTACTTAGCCATTCGCCTGGGAGTGGTGAGGGGACGAAAAATGCTTTTTGATACCCAATTCATGACACAAGTCTCTAAGTTTTTTGTTGTCGAACTATTGCCCATTGTTTGTTACGATCGAGTGGGAGATTTTGAACCGACAAATGATGTTTTTCCATATGAATTTAAAAGTGTTCACTTCAGTTATTTTTACCAGTGATTATGCATTGACCCATTTAGTAAAGTAATCAATGGCGACAATCTCATAACTGGAACTTCCCTTTCTTTTCAACACAGGGCCTATTAGGTCAATCCCACACTTGGCGAATGGCTAGGGGCTAGATACTACAGTCAATTCTTGTGATGTTTGTCTTTGGATGGAGGAAAAACGTTGGCAATTGTCACATCTTCTCACGAAGTGCACACCGTCCTTTTTCAAAGTTGGCCAGTAGTATCATTGTCTTAGTACTTTTTGAGCCAATGCTGGGCCCCCTGTGTGGCTGTCGCAAATTCCTTCATGGATTTCTCGTAGGATGTAATTGGTCTCTTCCCTTCTAGTGCATCGTAAAAGTGGGCATGAAAAGCCTATATTGTAAAGTATTTCATCCTGGAGCAGATAGTGGGCGGCTCTTCGTCTAAGCTTGTGGGTCTCTTTTTTATTCTCCGGCAATATGTGATTTTTGATGTAGGCTTTATAGGTTGCATCAATTAGGGGTTCCTTCAATCCACAGCACCTCTTCTACGTTGGCTGTAGAGGGCCTATGGAGGTATTCAACTAGTACAATCTTGAGCAGCTCTGAATCCTTGATGTTGGCCAATTTCGATAGGGCATCTGCATGCAGGTTCTTTGTTCTTAGTATCTGGGTCAGTTCGAATTTTTCAAAACATGGGAGCAGGTCCATAACCTTCTTAAAGTATGTTGCCATGCCCTTATCTTGGACTGCAAAACTATCGTTGACATGGCTCACAACCAGCTGGGAGTCGCCACAAACTACTAAGTTCTTAACCTGCATTTCTTTGGCCAGTCTGAAGCCTGCTAGAAGTGCCTCGTATTCAACTGCGTTGTTGGAGGCATTAAAACCAAATCTCACTATACAATTAAGCTTGTGGCCTTCTAAGCTTTCCAATAATACACCAGCCCCTGATCCAGTTTTTCTGGAAGATCCATCAACAAATAATTTTCGGGCTGGGGGGTTTGTTGGTTCCATTATTACATTAATGTCTGTTGCCTCGGTGAGTTTTGTTACGAAGTCTGTTACTGCTTGCCCCTTCCATCGAAGTTCTTGGCTTATATAAAATGTCAAATTCTCAACTCCACAGCCCATTTTATCAGTCTCCTTGAGGCGTCTGGTTTTTGGAGCACCTGCTTGAGGGGGAGGTTCATCAATACGTGTATACTATGGGCCTGGAAGTAGGGTCTCAGCTTCCCAGAAGCGATCATAAGGAACAAAGCTAGCTTTTCCATGTCAATAGAACTTGATTGAGCCAGTAGAAGGGCATTGCTTACATAATAGATGAGGAGTTGCAAGACACATTCCTTCCTTCCTTACCAGGACTGAGCTCACAGCCTCTGCACATACAGCTAAGTATAGTAGCAACGCTTCTCCCTCCTTGGGTTTTGAGAGGAGGGTGGCTTATCCCAAGTGCTTTTTCAGCTCTTGGAAAGCCTATTCGAACTTCTTGTTCCATTGAAATCTTCTTCATCCCTTAAGAACTTTGAAGAATAAGAGGCATTTATCGATCGCCTTGGAAATTAAGCGGTTTAGAGCCACCAAGAGACTCATTAAACATTGTATTTCCTTGGGCTTGCAGGGGGATTTCATATCTAGTAGGGCCTTAATTTTTTCTGAGTTGGCCTTAATGCCTCGCTGGTTGACCATATAACCTAAGAAATTTCCTAAAGGAACACCAAAAGCACATTTCAAAGAATCCAGCTTCATTTGGTACTTCCTTAAAATTCTGAAGGTGGCTTCCAGGTATTCAACGTGGTTCTCAGATATTAGGCTTTTTACTAGCATGTCTTTAACATATACTTCCATCGTTTTGCCAATAATGTCGACAAATATCTTGTTAACTAGGTACCGATAAGTAGCCCCATCATTTTTCATACCAAAAGGCATCATTTTATAGCACAAAAGGCATCTATCTGTGACGAATGATGTGTTCCCTCATCAGCCGAGTGCATGTGAATTTGATTATACACTGAATATGTATCCATGAAGCTCAAAAGCTCATGGCCAGCAGTGGAGTTGACTAACTGGTCGATCCTTGAAAGTGGAAAACTGTCATTTGGGTATGCTTGGTTGAGGTTGGAAAAGTCTATGCAAACTCTCCATTTTTCGTTGGGCTTCTTTACCAAGATGGTTCGAGATCCATTTTGGATATATTGCCTCCTTAATGAGACCCACGGATATGAACCTTTGCACGTCTTCCTTCAAAGCCCCGTATCTCTCCGGGTTCAAGGCTCTCCGCTTTTGCCTGTGAGAGGTGAACTTGGGATCGATATTAAGATTGTGGCAACTAACCTTGGGATCTATGCCCACCATGTCTACATGCTTCCAGGCGAACATGTCTAAGTTGCTTAGCAAGAAGCTCGAGTCTCGTGAATTTGATTCGGTGACCCTAGGGTCTAAATCCACGCTGATGATCCCTTCTTCCGGGGCATCTGTCATGCTGGCGTCTACCTATTGTTCAGGAGTAGGACCATCTTCAAGTACCATTTCAGTGTCCATCAAGACTATATTCACATTGCTGGGCTCGAATTTTCTCAGGGAGCTAAGGTAGCATTCCCTTGAGCCTATTTGGCCTCATCGTATTGTAGAAATTCCCTTTTCAGTGGAGAATTTCATACACAGGTAGTGTATGGACGTAATGGCTCCGAGCTCTTTCAGTGGTATGCGGATCGGTGATCCACAATAAGGATTCCATGAAATGATGAGCCATAAGTAGGGTTTCTCCCATTTCCACTGTAAGTGTGATCCTTTCCCTATGAACGATGCTATCATCGGTGAAGCCATATAAAGAGGCGGTAGTGGGAGTGAGCTCATGGTCTACCATCATTTTGTCAAAGGTGGTTCCAAATAGGATATTAACCGAACATCCATTGTCTACTAACATTCGCTTGATCCCACTTCTAGCCACAACAGATTGCATCACTAAAGCGTTGCAATTAGGGTAATGAACCCATATGGTGTTCTCCTGCGAAAAGGTTATTAGTAAGGTCTTTCTAGTTCTACAAGCGGTATTATTGACCAGGTAGCTCGTCATGGGAGGATCCTTCGCTTCTTTTGCATAATTCCTTTGAGCATTCCTGGATTTCCCTCCTACATAGGGACCACCAATAAGCATTTAGTAGGGTTTCTCTCCTTGGCCTTTGTCCACCTCTCGGCCTATTTTTTTCCTCCTCATGCTCCCATCGAGGTGAGTCATTTCTGCGATGTCTCTCTGTCTCAACGTGCCTAGACTCTCTCCTATGTAGGGATTGGGGTGAATCTCTGTACATTTGATGGGTGTTTTTCTTTCAACACGAGGGCCAGCTGGCTCCTCATATACGGTCTTGAGCAATTCTTAGTGTTGTGACTGTTGGTTCGATGGTAGGTGTAGTATTGCCTATCTTTGGGCTCCGTGTTCCTCACTTTGCCTCTTTCTCTAGATTGATTCGACTGCCTTTGAACCTTAGGTCAGACCTCTTCATATGCCAAAGATGGCAATGTATTTAGCATAGCTGTAGCTAATGCTTGGCCTGAGGTAGGGGCGATTTTGTATCCCACTTTGGTCTATTGCTGGTCTACCAAGTGGGATACAGGACATCGTCGCTGTCTTTGAGGCGGTGGGAGTCCCAACGAGGTTCGATTGTGGTGATTAATCAGTTCTTCGTTAACAATTTCGCTTCTCATCATTTCCACCAAGGCATCATAAGAGGTAGGAATTTTGTTTTACAAGTCCATCCAGAATAGGGTGTTCATGTCGAGGCCTCCTCTCAAAGCAAAAAAGGGCCTCTCTATCCATAACTTGCTAACAACAAGTCATCTCGTTCGTGAAGTGAGCCAAGTAGCTTTTCAAAGTTTCACCTCCTTGTTGCCTCATGTCCTGCAACTTCTGGATGGGGATTCTCATTCTTTACTAGATAAATACTGGTTCAAAAACGCCTTTTTAAGGTCGGCCAGCTCCTAATGTTGCCAGCTAGAATTTGGCTATACCAAATTTCTGTGGTCCCAGTTAATGTGAGATGGAAAGCTCTACACTTTAGTGCCGGTGAAGAACATTTCAAGGACATGTGGGTCTTGTAGTTGGTGAGGTGTTTTGTAGGATAGCCATTCCTTTCATATTTGGGTATCTTTGGTGGTACAAAGTGATTTGGAACTGGAGCGCTTCTCAACTCTTGGGAAAAGTGCAATCTTTCGTCATCATTATCTAACTCAAAAGACCTTCAGAATCGTCTTCCTCTGCTCGATAACGAGGGGGTCGCGACGTTGTTGCTTGATTTCTCAAGTTTGCCTCGTTTCTTTTTTCAAGCCTATTTCTAGGTGGAAGAAGGAAAATCCCCCGAGGTTCATGTTCTGGGTTTCGTTTTGGTTCTCTTTGTATGGAAGGCGGCTGGTGGGATCTATTCCTAGGTCTTAATGGTCCAATTCGATCGAACACACTAGTGGATCTTTGTGGTTCGCGATCTTCAGCATATTTTGGGGGGAAGTTCACCTCATGTGGCATGTTTCTCCGGGTCGGCTAGTCGCATAATTGGTGGAAGTGTCCATCTCCACCTCCTCTCTACTAGGCTGATCTCCCTTCTGTGCATTTGGAGATAGGCTGTAGTGTCATTCTCATCATCCTCTTGGGGCATTACTCCCTGTTGAAGCGCTTGGTACCCGTTGATGCATTTGCATGAGTAGTTGCTGCATAGTAGTATTCTGCAGGGCCATGTTTCTCATATTCTCAGCCATCATCTCCCTTATTTCTCTAGCCAAACGTGTTGTGGTACCGTCTTACCTATGTTAGTGATGGGGGGTCGCACATTTACATTTGTTTAGAGGACTTCTTCAGAAGCCTTCTATTGTCCACTCATGCCTTGCGATCCGTAGTGGTTAGAACTCATAGCATATTATAGGCTTCAAGCTAACGGTAGGTAGTTTAGATGTTTTCTCTTTGTATGGATTCTTTCTTCAATAACTAAACTTTTCTTCAAGGCTTTGCTTCAAATGGCTTTTATTACAAGAATGTTCGTGGTTATAGTGTCGAAGTTCCCACAAACGGCGCCAATCTGTTAACCTCAAAAAACGTACCAATGATGTGGCCAACATATCCCAACGCCTCTCACGTCCACGTAATCTGGATTCCTACACACTTGGACAAACCGTTAGTCACACGTGACCTTCGCGCACTCTGACAATCAAGTTAGTTGGTGAAGTAGTTTTAGGGTATGGGAGAGCTTTAAACGTGAGCCTCCATCATGAAAAATGGGGGTCACTTTAGGGTAAAATATGTAGAGTGTCGGGCAAAACTATAGCTTTGAAAGTTTAAACTTGCATTACTTTTGAATAGCACTAAGCGTGTGCTTTTAAAATTGGACAAAATGAATGGAGTCCATTGGATGATAGTGCATGTGGCCTCATCCAGATGATTTCCCTTTCTTATCATATACATCAATCAATCCTAGCCTTGAATGCTATTACCACTTTTGCGTCCATAAAGCCTAACTTGTACTTTAGACTTGACCAAATAGAATGGCGGAGGCAGTGCGTTGTCTTGTCAACTCACATGGTGTGAGATGTATTCAAGATCTCGCAACAGCCTCATCCTGGGCCGACTCTGTCATGGGGTCTGTATGTAAAGGGATCGGTTCAGGTTTTCCATATGGGGGGAGATGGGTCGCTCGCGCCTGAATCGGTTCGCCTGCATGTAGCTGGGCTGCCTTATGCCAGTGTATGAGGCATGGGCTCCTGAACCGTTCGCCACATAGACTAATTGGGTCACTTCATGGGTCCTAATTTTTCAAGACGTAACACTTAACGTATACTAGAATCATAGTTTTCCTTATATTATTTGAAGGAACAAGAAAAGAAGTCCTATTTTTAAGTACAAGAATATTACTCTCCTATGCTTTCAAAATGATTTAGACTCTTGGATAACAAGGCCATTTATCTCAACTTCAATTTCGACAAATTTGACAATTAGTCAACGTGTAATTATCAATAATTTGCATTAGTGCCGTGCTAATTGGGTTTGGTATTTGGTAAACCATTGCATCATTATGACGATAGCATTTATCAGCATAATGCCACAACATATGATAGGTGTTTCCCACTAAACATCTTAGTGTGATCAATATAGTAACATAAACTAAGCCTTGGGCATCTCGCCATCACTTCAATGAAATTTAAGCCCATAAAATTTCGATGCCAATGGAGATATTGTTTGGTATGCTTTCAAGTTGTAATATTAAAAAATTAGTATCTCATAAAAATTTCATCTACGAATCATTTAAAAAAGATAAAAACATTAATATCTAATATTTTCTTTTATAAAATAAGAATTAAAAAACCTTATCTAGCATTATTATTATAAATTTTAAAAATGAAAAGATATTTTAAAATGCAGATGTGATTCACTGTCAACAACTTATTAAAAAATTATGAAAGAATAAACCCCGTCAGTGACACAAATAATTTTTCTATCATTCATCTGTGATTCCAGCACTTTCGATGATCGCTTACGATATAATCAATGATATTATCATCGATAATCGTCGATACAGGTTCGTCAGTGATAACCTATGATATAAATGTCGATAATTCTTTTTGAAATTATCGACAAATATTAATACCGTCAAATCATCTTTAATAATACCATAGACAATAATCCACATAATTTTTGTCGATAGTCATTTTCTAGTTATTTAATTCATTATTATTATTTTGAAAAGCTCGACTAAAATTATTTTATCTGTAAATTGCTTGAGCCGTCCGTAGATAATCAAAAGCCAACATTAGTCCATGTTTGTTGTTCATTGTTTTAAAACTTTTTTTTTGCTATAAATCATTTTCAAACACACATTCATACAATAAAATATTTTGTATGTAAATTCAAAAAAAAAATTCATACTTTTTAACCACATATTCTCCTAAAAATACTTCAAAACTCCCCCTCTCCCCATTAAGGGATAGAATCCCGCATCGAATAAAGATGAAAACATAGACCAATTTATAAGGGTTTGTGCTACTTCTCTTAATAAGGTTGACATTTTAAGATGGAACCTCAATTCTTAACACGGTATCAGAGCTCATTATATTTCAACGAGCGATTCGATCCCGTTAAGACT
>OU503039.1:813854-844673 GCA_912172775.2 Fraxinus pennsylvanica
AACATGATTTTTGAATTGGTGTAAACTAAACACCTTATTTATAAATTTTTCCCTTTCATCATTATTCTTGGGCATATGTGAATTGCTTATTTGGGCTGCTGCTTGGCCCGACTTTCGTGCTCATCATGTTTAAAATCACAAAACTCAACAGATACGCACATATTCCAGAAATTTGAATTTAAATATTTGCATATAAGAGGAATTTGAACCAAATACCCATATCTAAAAATGCATTTGGAAAAATGAATGTTTAGTGAAAATTAGGTTTAAATGTAAAGTATTCCTACCACCATCCATTCCTTCTTCTTCTTCTTCAACTTCTTCACCACCACTCACATCGCGGGAGAGGCCTGCTCCTCCAAATTGCTGCATATACTTCGTACTTCTTCTTCATCATCTTCTCTTTACTTGATCAAATATGGAACGTTGAATTTCTTGCCTCCGTTTTCAAAATCTTCTAATACTTCTCCACTTTTCTTCGTGGTGCTACCAAAACCAAAGATCAATTCAATTTTGATTCGGATACCTGTTTTACAGTGAAATTGTTAAGACTTAAATCCATCTTAAAATGTTAATCTATCTTAAAATGTTAACCTTATTAAGAGGAGTATATAAATCATTATATATTAATCTATATTTTCATCTTTATTCGATGTGGAATTTATCCTTTAATATGCTTCTACAAGTTGGTGGTTCATTTGAGCAAACAAATTTTGAAATCAACATGCTCATTTTTTTAGTTTTAGACGGATCGAATTGTTCGTTGAATCTTAATTGGCTCTGATACCATGTTAAAACTTGTGATCAACCTTATCAAGAGAAGTAATCCAAACTATTATATGTTGATCTATATTTCGTATTTATTCGATGTGAGATTTATCACTTAAGAGAAATCCCAACCCTACCACCGTTACGAAGACTCAAAGAAATACCTTAGATGATGCCACGAAATGTGAATTAGAGCATTTGGCGGACTTTAGGCATTCAAATGCAGGTTTTGTATAATTTATTTATTAATTATGCCAGTGTTCATTGGTTAAATTAGTCTTATGGTCCAAACTCAGTTGTTTCAATATTTAAAATTATTTAAGAATATTTTCCATTCAACCAATGTAGTTTAAAGTTAACTCATTTTAATAATGTATAATTATGCTATTGCAGTAATTTTCAATTCTTAAAGAGTGGTTCAATTACTTTGTGAGATATATGATTTTCAATAAGATTTTAAGGTTGATTCGTATTTTTCAAATCAATAAACACAACTTAGTGATTATCAATTTCCATTTACATTATATTCCTTTATCATTTTGTAGGTTTCTTGGTTGTAATAGAGGGTCCACCTTATATTTCTCGCCCCCCACCCTCGAATATATCTAACCCGTTAAGTCCTATAATTGAAATTCTTATAATAATTTAGTAAACTCTTTCCTGAGGCTTCATTATTTATGAAGATAAAGCAAATATTTGAAGTCGACGTTGCTTCCAAATTTGACTCAATGAAGAGAGATAAACTTATTATACTTCAAAAGAATTAATTACAAAACTAATTGTAGAGCCAAAACACAATGGAAGCAGTAAACTCAAGAAATCGAAGAACACACAAAGTTCATCAACACCAAGGGATAGATTATCATATATTGGGCCCAGAACAAAACAGTGTGCCCTTCTGTACAAGACAAACAGTCACAAAGACCCAAAACCCTAAAGAATCGAAACATATCAGCTACTCGATAGAAATAAGATCAAACAACTGATCTGACAACTCTCAAAACCCTCAATCGAAGACTCGCTAAGAATCTAATCACAAAGATTTATCAACAAAATCAAAAGTTTTGATCAATACACAAAGAATCAAACGAGGGACTGAAGTGACGAAAATCAGAAAACTCAAAAGCTTCGTACACAGTAAAGTAGAATGAAAAATCAACTCAATAAGCGACTGTTCAAGCCCTTAAATACACAAATCCTTCACCGTAGATTCAGTTGAAGATCAATGGTCCAGAGCAGCACATGTGTCCACCTGATTGGGTCAGGTATGGGCCAATTTCTTTATGTTATAGGGCAATGGCCAGATTTAAAACCAGCAATGGGTTAGGCCCAATTTCATCGTAGCCCAACGAATTGAATGCAACTTTTTTAATTGGCATCACATCCCATCAAATCTCCCCCTTGATGTCGATGATATAAACAAACCAAAACACTGCAGAAACACAAATTTACCCAGTATCAATTCTTAAAATTTGCNCCACCTGATTGGGTCAGGTATGGGCCAATTTCTTTATGTTATAGGGCAATGGCCAGATTTAAAACCAGCAATGGGTTAGGCCCAATTTCATCGTAGCCCAACGAATTGAATGCAACTTTTTTAATTGGCATCACATCCCATCAAATCTCCCCCTTGATGTCGATGATATAAACAAACCAAAACACTGCAGAAACACAAATTTACCCAGTATCAATTCTTAAAATTTGCAAACAAGATTTAAATTTGTTGAGAGGAAGTACCTTTGTTCCCATATCAGCATGTGTGTTGGAATCTTTTCAAGCAATATGGTATCTTTTTAAATTATATCTTTATGTGTTTAGTCCTTTCATAACAACTGGATTTTCACACTAATGAATGTCACTTTGACTATTAGAATAAACAACAACAGGATTTTGCAATTAATTTAATTCTCACAACAAGCCTTTAAGCCATAAAGACTCCTTAATAACCTCAGTAACAGCTACATATTCAGCTTCTGTAGTAGATAATGACATAATACACTGCAATTAAGACTTCCAACTTATGCAAGTACCACACAAAGTAAACATATATTCAATTATTGATTACCTATTATCCTTATTACTAGCATATTCAGAATTCACATATCCATTTAACAAAACTCCCCTTTTACAAAATTTAAAATGCAAACCTAAATCAGCAGAACCTTTTAAGTATCATAAAAACCATTTTAAAGTAGTCCAATGTTAAGGACCCGTGTTTGCCATAAACCTACTCAAAATGCTAATAGCATGAGTAACATCAGATCTAATATATACCATAGTATACATAACAGATCCAACTACATTAGCATAAGGCATTTTTGCATGTATTTGATATCAAATTCATCATGTGGATATTGTTCTTTACTCAACTTAAAATGACAAACAAGAGGCGAAGAAACAAACTTGGAATCTTGCATAGCAAACTTGGATAACACATTTTTCACACAATCAAATTGTGAGAAAAGAAGAGATTGTTGTGATATATTTCTTTTAATATCAATTCCTAGGATTCCCCTAACATGACCTAAGTCTTTCATTTCAAATTCAGCACTTAAAGTTTTTTTAATATCATTTGTATCACTTATATTCTGTCCATCCAACAACATATCATCAACATACGAAAGAAGATAAAAAATCATAGAATTATTATCATTTCTTTTAAAATAAAGACAATGATCAAAATCACTTCTTATAAAACCAATAGATGACACAAAATTGTCAAATCTCTTATACCATTGCCTAGGTGATTGCTTTAAACCATACAAAGACCTATTTAAAATAAAAGGATGATTAGGTCTTTTAGAATCAATGAAACCTTATGTTTGAACCATATAAATAATTTCATCTAAGTCTCCATGCAAGAAAGCAGTTTTAACATCCATTTGTTTAAGTTCTAAATCATATTGAACAACAAAAGCAAGTATGACTCTTGTAGTGGTATATTTAACAACATGAGAGAAGATTTCATTGTAATCAATACCAGGTTTTTAGGTAAATCCCTTTGCAACTAATCTCGCTTTAAACCTAAGAGGCTGTTTAGAAGTATTTCCCTCCTTAATACTAAAAACCCACGTACAGTTAACTAAAGACTTATTCTCAGGTTTAGGAACTAGCTTCCAAGTATTATTTTTCTATAGGGACTTCATTTCTTCTTCCATAGCTCTTAGCCATTCATATGACTATTGAGAACTTAAAATCTATTCATAAGATTTAGGTTCCTTGAAAGCTAAATCTTGATATGATAAAATAGAAAAGGATTGATAATCACTCATCCTAACAGGTTCCCTTATCTTCCTCCTAGTCCGATCCCTGGCAAGTTGATAATAACTCAAATGATCATCCAATTCACCTACAAAGTCATGTCCACTGCCTTCAATAGGTTCCTGTGAACCAATAACACCATCACTTTCCTCACATCCTTCATTCTCAACTTATTCCTCATCAACAAGTTCAGTAAAGAAGCCTAATTCATCTACATTCTAGTCTCCTCCTTTTCACTCTTAGAAACATCACTTAAGACTTCCTTACTCAAACAAGGCATATCAGTATCATTAAATGTCAGATTCCTACTAGTTACCATCTTAAATCCATCATCTTCTCTAGCCCAAAGTCTATACCCCTTCACTCCTTTAGGATATCCCATGAAAATACATTTGTGGGACCTAGACTCCAATTTGCCTAAATTTTGGTGAGAATATGCAGCACACGCAAAGTTCTCAAGATAGTATAATCAGATAATTTTCTTGACCATACTTCCTCAGGTGTCTTCCCATCTAAAGCACTAGTAGAAGTCCTATTTACAATAACACCTAAACTAATCATCATACATCTAACCTTATCCAAAAGAGTCCTATTTATTATCTCGTCAACTCCATTTTGATGAGGGCTATAAGGTACAGTTTTATGCCAAACGATCTCATCATCTCTACAAAGTTGATCAAATTCAAAATTACAAAATTCTAGACCATTGTCTGTTCTTAAAATTTTGAACTTTTTATCCATTTGATTTTCAATTAAAGTTTTTCAATTTTTAAACTTTTCAAAAGTATCTGATTTTTGTTTCAAAATATAAATCTATGCTTTTCTTGAAAAATTATCCATCAGTGATAAAAATATTTATTACCACCCTAAGTGATAGTAGATGATAGGTCCCACATGTCAAAATGAATATACTCAAGGATAGATGAAGTTTTATGTTTTCTAATATTAAAATGAAGCATATGTTGCTTTCCTAAGATACAATACTCACAGAAAGGAACCTTAGAAATCACATCCTTACCAAATGCCTTTTTCCTATTCAAAATATGCAGGCCTTTTTCTCTCACATGTTCAAGTCTATTATGCTATTTTAGGGTAGCATCAATCTCAACACTTGATGACTCAGCAGTGTGACTCTGAACTATATTGGCTCTAGTGACATATATAACATTTCTCTTGGTACCTTTGAAAATAACTAACGAATCCTTAATTACTTTCAAAAAACCATTTCTAATCCTACCTTGCAAGCCTATGTCATCTGGATTACCTATAGAAATCAAGTTTATAGTCAAGTCATGAACATACCTTATCCTTTCTAGAGTAAAGGTATATCTATTTTCAAATTTCAAAGTCACGCTACCAATTCTTTTAATCCTAGAAGCTACATTGTTGCCCATAACCACCTCTCCACTATAAGAACCTTTTAATTCTCTAACCAGGGTCTTCTAGAGGTCATATGGAAAGTACACTTTGAATCTAGAATCCATTCACAATTCTGATCGCTGTTATCTACATAATTTGTAGTATTCAGATTAGAAATGGGTTATGTCACAACATAAATATCAAAAGTTCTCTCATCTAGGGGTTTAACTACATTCCCCTCATCCACTTTCACCTTTCTCATTTCATTCTTTTTCTTAAAGCAGTCTTTTATAAGGGTCATATCTTTCCGTACCCATAACACTTCCTATTTCCACTCCTATACTTTCATGTAAACCTCTATTTCCCCATTCTTCGTAGAATTATTGTTCCCCTGATGACTCTGACAATTCACTTGCCTAGACATAGGTCTCCCTCTTACAAATAAACTCTTAAATTCATTCCTAGTCCTATAAACCTTAAGCTTTAATTCCTTACTTTTTAAAGAATTAATCATTATTTCAGGAGTTACGGTATCTCTACCATACTTGATAGCAGATTTAACATCCTTATATGCATCAGGTATAGCATTTAGAAGGATAACAACTTCATATTCTTCAGAAACTTTATTCCCTGCATTAGTAATATTTTGAACTAACTTATTAAAAGTATCAAGATTATCATCTAAGTCCATAGACACATCAACCTTAAAGTTAAAGAACCTTTCTAGAAGGAAGAGTTTATTAGGCAGACTTTTAACCAAATATTGTTCTTCTAATTTGTCCCACAAAGCCTTAGCATTTTCAAGTTTTCCTATTTTCCTCAACACTTGATCAGACAAATGAAGAATAATAGAGGTATATGCTAGTTCATCATATTCGAATTTTTGATCATCAGGAAATTCACCAATTATAGCCTTAGAAACTTTCTGTTGAACTATGACCCCTTTCATTTTTTGCTACCAAATGGGAAAATCTCATTTTCCATTAAAAACTTCAAGTTCAAACGTAGTAGTTGTCATTTGAAGTTTTTAATCAATACAAGAAAAAGATTTGAGGTCACAGTTTAACAGAAATGCAAAAACATATATTTCGGAGCAATAAAATGTCACACTAATCCTCAGTGTCACACACAAAAAAGAAATGAAATATCACTAAATTCAACAGACCGATAACACAATGAAATACAAAAACCAACAGTGATTATAAGCAGGCTTGTACCTACAGTGAAGTACAGAATCAACAGTAATATTAAACAAACCAATAATTACATTAAAGCACCAAATATACTGCATTAATATTAAACAAATTAATATGGGGAATTCCTCAAATTTCTACGTGTTAGAATTCACTAGGATTCCATGAGGTTCACGACCCCATGTCAAGGCACAATTCGTAAACACCAGAAATAAGAAGAAACAAGAAAGAGGAAACATATGGTATTAACAATATTCAAGATCAAATAACATGAGAATTAGGATTAGAAAATTTTAACCAACAGCTTCGAGAAGCCACCACCAAATACCCAGCAGTTCAACAGAACAACCAACACCAGCAAGTAGTCATTAGAGGATCAATATTTTCTAAGAATCACTACCAGAAAACCAAGATCCGTAAAAAATTGAATCTATGGTTCTCCAATAAAATCAGATTTAAAAGGATCTGGTTGTGAAATTAATTTCCACACCCAGAACTTTCTATGAAAGGACCTGAGAGCCACCAAGAAGGCTTTGATACCACTTGTAGAGTCAAAACACAACGGAAGCAATAAACTCAAGAAATCGAAGAAAACACAAAGTTCATCAACACTAAGGAATCGATTATCATATATTGGGCTCAGAACGAAACATAGTACCCTTTGTTACAAGAGAAACAGCCACAAAGGCCCAAAACCCTAAAGAATCGAAACACAGCAGCTATTCGATGGAAACAAGATCGGACAACTGATCTAACAACTCAAAACCCTCAATTGAAGACTCACTAAGAATCTTATCACAAAGATTTATGAACAAAACTATATGTTTTGATCAATACGCAAAGAATCAGAAGAGGGACTGAAGAGACGAAGAATAGAAACCCAGAAGCTTCGCACACAATAAAACATAATGAAAAATCAACCCAATAAGCGACTGTTCCAGCCCTTAAATAACACAAATTCATCACTGTAGATTCAGTTGAAGATCAATGGTCCAGAGCAGCACACGTGTCCACCTTATTGGGTTAGGTATGGCCAATTTCTTTGTGTTATCGGGTAATGGCCAGATTTAAAACCAGCCAATGGGCTGCCCAACGAATTGAATGCAACTTATATAATTGGCATCATAGCCCATCACTAATCTTCTACTCAACATGATAACTATATAGTTAGGGTCTACCAATACATCATGTCATATCCTTTAATCTTCTACTCAATAGGACACTTAATTAATTTTAACATTTTCATCTTCTTCAATCATGTGTAGTCTGACTTATTAAACATGCCATTATTGTAAAGAAAAGAATATAAATCTGAGAAATGTAATACAATTTGAACACCATATCCATTTTTATAGACAACTGAAGACAGAAGTTTTAAGTAGTCAGATCAACTATGAAGATTTAACAAGTTTGAGGCACAATTTAACACTTTACTTTGGTGTGGCTACAATAATAACAAACGAAGATTGAGTCATAGTTCAATTATATGAATTCACGTTTGTTTCGCTAGATGATGCCCCTGTGAAATGTGTACTAAAATTCATTTAGTAAAACGCGACAAAATTTTATGTAGACAGCCAAGTTTATTCAGGAAACAAAATGTCATTTTAATTTCTTTTTCCAACCTGGTAGATGGAATTATGAAATATCAGTGTGTGATCATAATGGCACTAAATGTTTTATACTATATTTCAAAATTGGCAAGAAAGGTAGCAAAAGAAGAATAAATTAAGGAAAGACAAAAATGTAGAGTACAAAATAACAATAAATAAAAGTATAATTCCTTTAAGGAGCAACTGTTAACACAAAGTTGGCATCCAGAAGCAAATGCATTAGCAATTGAAAACTTTAAACCACCTTATAATCTAGAAAATTGTGAGATGTGGGTAGATTGATTTATTTATATAGGTAGAATCTACATATCATAATCATTTCCACTTCAAAGTCCTCACATGCATCTGAATTTTTTGTAAATGGACAATGACGAGGCTTAAATTCAAGACCTTTTTATGCTTTATTACTTTCTTGAATCAGTTCATATGAAAATTCAAGCCAAGAATATTAAAAAAGCAAAAATCTGACTTATTTCTTTAATTTTTTGGTAAAGGGATTTCTGGGTTCCTTTTCAAACTCTAAATAGTATTGGATTTGGGGTCTTTATTTATTCTGCAAGACAAGTTCCATGAAACTATAATATTTCAATGTGAAAAGGTGAATTAGAAATCTGTCTATTTAGTATTCATCATGGTATTAGTTTATTGTCTATGTTATTGAATTAAGTTGAACACAGTCATAGTGCCACTAAACCATTTAAACAATGGTATGCATGACACTGACACTGAGTGCATAAATTGTTTTTCTTCTATAGGTGGGATATTATACTATACAGCACTTCGAATAAGCTATATTGCCATTTTGCACCTCTTCTTCTTGAAGTTCCTCGTATTATTACGAACATTGAATGGTAAAAATGCTGGTTTGTCCCTTTTTTCACGCTAGTAACTAAGTTTTGTGGGTTCTAATAAGGCTCGAGATGAAGTCTAACCTTAGGTTAGGAGGACCTTGAGGTGCCATGTATGATTTCAATACATACTTGAAGAGTCGGCCCTGAGACACACGGCTAATTAATATGTTTGGTAGGGGGACTTTATAGTACATGACAGTATTAAAGAAGAAAAATAAATTAAAATCTTGTTAAGTCCATATTTGGTAAAGATTAAAATTCATATTTTAATTTAAGTCAAAGTCAATGACTTATTTTAACCACACATTTTATGGGATCCACGACTTTTCAACCACACAATTCATCAACTTTTATCAAAACTTACTTAAAAACTAATTTTAATCCCCCATCAAATAGGGGCTAATTGTATTGTTTAATCGATAGAGTCGAGTACTACTTACCAACTTTTCTCTTTGTGTGAAATTTTGTACTTTCTTGAAGCTCCTCACATGATGACACAAATTTGCCAACCGAGTCAGCTGCTTTCTTGATTCCCCAAGAAATGTGGTACATTTTAAGGCAAGTATCTATCATACGGGCCAGTAATTAGTATCAGTTTGGGGAACAAAAAAAAATGAGATGGTCCATGTATCACTAAATTCAACAAATACTTCTAAGTTTGAAAGATGCTGTTGCCAATCACCGATTATTTGAAATGCACAACTACCAAACAAATAATTTGCATTTTTGTCAAGATAAGCAAGGGCCACCAAATTTAGAAATGGAATTGGAGGTCCCATAGCCATAAACATGCATTGCAAGTGCTTCCTGCTTTAAAAGCATAAATTTAATAAAATGAATAGTGTTAGGGAAATTAGCAGGATAAAAAAAAAGCATCTTTAACCATGCTTTTGTTCTAAAAGGCTAATCATATCAATTGACTTGTGTTTGTTTGTATTTCATTATAAGTTATAAAATTTTAATGTGATAGAAATGAGTAGTGAGTGTGGATCTTACGAAACTGATAGTTCAAGACTTTAGTTCACTAATAATTATAAGATATTGATCTTCCAACACATCCTTATTTGAAAGGGTAGATCATAAGATTAGAAATTCGGAAGTCCCCAAAATCTTCCAATCTAGACTATAAATATGTAGATGTAATTGATTTAAGTTTTAAGAAAGGGAAAGATGCTTATGACCTAAACGTAGGACCAAAGACGACATTGCTACACAACTTACCTGGAAACAAACATTATACCCTCGATGCCATCATATTCCGGCCACTCACGGATATGCTATTGGGTTTGTAGTCGGCCAGTCGCATAAGGTCGAGTGGTCATGATGGGGAAGAAGGGCACATGAAGGACTAACTCATCGATCAAGTGAACTGGACATGACTTGCATGAGTTAGTAATGCACGTGCCCTGCTTCTCCATCTTGCTCAACACTCACCTTCTATGGGTGGGGTGGGTTGGGGGTTTAAGGAACCTTTTGGCAATCTGATGCAGTTCATTTCTGTTTTCTTCTCAAGTATTTATAGCAAGAGAGGCAAATGGAGCATCTGTTTAAAGGGTTTGTGGTGGGTGTATAGGAGGCAACAATTAGGGTTCCTTCAATACCCTTTTGAGTTAATGTACAATTGAAGACAAAGTTTGCAATTAAATGACAGGTTCACGTGGGACCTCTAAATTTTCAATTTTTAAAAGATTTACATAAATAAAATTATGGACCACTATCAATCACTATGCCAATTGTTGTCACAATGTTAAACTTTGATCTATCAAAAATGATGCCTTGACAAATAGTAGGCTAATCCATTTTACATTAAGAATTTCCCCGGTGCCCCCTTTAATCTTTAGTTACTTCGTTTTGGATTTGAGAAAGAACGTGGCTAGGTCCGATCACGATTGTACTTGCTTTTCTCTTTTTCTTTTTTTCAAGACGTCACACTTAAAAATTTTAATTTTGTATAAAAAGACAACCCACGAATCAAAAACTAATAATTTTTTTAAGTTTTGTTGATTCAATTCCGACAAAAGAGAAGATGTCGAAAATTTGTTGATTCGTAGGAATATCAAAGTTTGTAGAATTGCATCATGCATATGTACCAAGATCAAATCTCTTTTGGTACACCTATTTCCATCTTTATTAAGCCGCCCGCACGTGTATACAAAACTATGGTAAATTTTTTTTTCATGGGAATCTTGCTTACTTTCTCATGTCAAATCATATTCGTGGTTGATTGACTATTTTTTACTAAGCTTAAAATTTGTCGACAGCTGAATAAGACTATCTTTTAAAAAAAATTGTGAATATATTTTATACATTAGGTTAGATAGAACCAAACAACATTAAAAATGAAAAAAATGTATGATTGAAATGAGTGGCTTATATATTGTGATTTATTGCGTCTTTATTCAATTTAGAATTTACTATTTACATGCCTCTTTAAAATAGTGACTCGTTTGATGAAATCAATTTCGAAATACGATTTTTCGTTTAAATTTGATGGACTCTAGTACCACATCGAGCCTTGGGATTCCATCCTTATTTAGTATTTATTGCATCTTTATTTAAGAAGGAAATTATCTTGTATGTGTCCATGCAGGAAGCTAGCTCGTCTGATAACAATAATTTCGTAATCCGATTGTTCGTTTGAGCACGATGGACTCTAGTATCATATCGAGCATTGGCGTTTCATCTTAAGAAGGAAAACTTTGTTATTTAAATATGTTTTCATCTATCAATGATCCTAAAAATACATTCAAACTCAATTGTATATATTGAGACGAATTTAATTATTAATATCACATTGGACCGAAGGGACCATTTCATTTATTACGTAGGTTAGGAGAATGTGTTTAATTTCTACTACTTCTTGTGTCTACGCAGGATCAATGCCTACCATAGAACATGCATACATAAAAGCCACATCTGAAATATTGTTGTCTAAACTTTTGCAGATCAACCTTGGAGGAAAATTCGATGTCAATTAGAGACATAAATGGTCGTTTGAATAATCTTGGTGACCTGCAAATGAGTCGAACAATTTGTTTATCAATTTCTTTTCAATCGTCTTTTAAAAAATAGTTGTCTTACTTAATTGTCAAAATAAAATTAATTGTCATACCGTTCTTTTTCCATTTTATTAGTTGTTAATATGTAGAACACGGAAATCACCTCTACCCTACACGGAATTTGACTTGATTCAATTGAGCAAATTTATGACGTCGACACTGATAAATCAATGAACAAAATATAGAGAAAGGAAAAGAAGTTACGGTTTCTTGATTAACTGTTTAATGAAAATACAGGAAAAATGAGCTTTAAATAGTATTCCTGCATATAATTAAAAAAGACTAATCTACCATTAAGATAAACAACTAATATATTTAACGAACACAATTCAAACGACTATACATCCATGTAGGTTTAATTCGGTGGTAATGTTTTCCATTTGAAATACATGACAAATACAAAAATAATATGTTTTTCATTGTACCCTTTTGTCTAATGTTAGATGTAAATCTAATTTTTTTCATTATGAAAAGAACATTGTTTTTAGATTAAGAAACTTAAAAACTTAATTTATTTATTTATTTTTTCCCTCTTTTTACACAAAGAGATTTCAACTGAATTAATTTTTTATTTTAAAAATATTAAGAAATTAAAATTGACCTAAATTATTTACTAAAAAAGGAATTAAAAGGAAATATACCCTTTGAACTTCCAAATTCAGCCTCCAATGCTGATTTTGTTCCATTTTTAGAATTTTGATAATAATAACGTAATATTGTAAATTACCATGGTATAAATATTGAGAGAATAAAAATAAATATTATGCTACTAAATGAGGCAAGGTAAAATATTTGATGAATTTTTAATCATCTTTATGAAATCAATACAAAAATAGATCACATTAGAGAGTATCATTATATACTTGGTTAGAGATAAAGAATTATTTTGTACACGAGGTCCAATTTTAAACCCCTTTCAATTTTTGTACTCTCGTCACGTTTAACCAGGATAATCGAGAGAAATTAGAACCTAAACTCCCAAAGTATAAACAAGAGAGACTTGATCGCTCTGTGCTCAAACTCTTTTTTTTATATTTTCATTTTCAACCACATTTTCATATGATGAAATATTTTGCACGTAAATTAATTTAAAACCTTTTTTTTTCACGTTTTAATCACACATTCTCCTAAAAGTCACTATTCAAAATATGATTTTTCCATGTAATGATTGTCAAACGAAGGATAATTTACATTTTTACATGTTAATAGCATATTTTAATTTCTCTAACAATTCTCCAGGATCTTCTTACTCACTCCGTGGCCGTATCCCCAACTCACCCACACAAGTCCAACCCTTCTCCCAAAACTTTGTAGCCTCTCCTCTCCTCACTTCACCCTTGCCACTCTCCCATGTCCACCCCTCTCAATACCAATTTTCTATATTTTCAAGAATTTTTTATTAAGAAAATTGAAGAAAGAGTTGTCCAGAAAAAAAAAACTCATTTTTCCGGTGTCATGTGGTCTGACCATGAATCACCGATGTAGCACAAGCTGAATGGCAAGCAACGTATGGAATTACATAAATTCAGCACCATGGTACGATCAATTAAGATATAATTATAATAAATAAGGGTATGTCGGGTTTATACCCCCTCACGTGGAGTGGGCCATGCACAATAAATATGATATATTGTGTGTGGGGCTCCCTCCATGTGAGGGGATGTAAACATGGGTGTACATTCCACAATGTTCAAATATCGTTTTCCATATTTGTAAATCTGCTCACTCCTAGATAAAGTATATCGCCGCTATTCTTACTCGAACAATTTAAATTTTCAAGTTGGACAAAAATCACTGTCAATGCCTTCAAATATATAATGGGTTCGCAAGTCCTGCACATTTCCTGCTTAATCTGACCATTATATTTTTGTCATCGAGCACTTTTATGTGTGGGATGTGTGAGGGAGAGAGAGAGAGAGAGAGAGAAATATGAAATCTATATTTGATGAGTAGACAACCATTTTCTCTACGAAGGATTGCCAAAATCTTGATGAGCCTATAAGAAAGCTATGAGAACTATTATCAATCTAGATTAATATATGGTCCACGCTGGAGAAGAAGTTTCAAGTTAAATATTTGAAGTGGACAAAGATTGCAAACATCTTTTTGTTCTCATGAGGTCCTTCAAATTTCAAAAGAGAGGGTCCCAATATTTATTTATACCATGATAATTAAGACTGTCTACTTCATCATGTGAAATTGAATTAGTATGATAATCATGTTTGTGTGGAGCTTATTTGGTGTTTTATGCAAGAGAGAGAGAGAGAAAAAGTTTTGTGATATTGTGTGAATGCTACTTTCCACATTGGCAATATGTTCTCTATACGAGTAGGTATGCGACTAGAAGGGTATTTTTGAAAGCTTTCAATAGAATTAAGCTAAATATGTATAACCATTATAATCAATGTCCGACTTCAATAAACTTAGGGGTTGTTCTCTTTGAATTTCAACTTTGTGTTTTGAGTTTTGAATTCATTTTGAATTGTGTTTTGAGTGTTTATTTTGAGATTGTTGAAAATGTGTTCTTTTTGGCATTTTGAAAAATTGTTTTGAAAACACTCAAAACGCGTTTTTAAAATTTTGACTTGATTATAATTCAAAAAAACCCAAATCGACAATTTATCATTTTGTGTTTTGTGTTTTTTTTTTTTTTTGCATTTTGAAAAATTGTTTGGAAAACACCAAAAACGCGTTTTGAAAATTTTAACTTGATTATAACTGAAAACACCCAAAACGACAAATTTGTCATTTTGGATTTTCTTTGTAAATTTTTAACTTGTTTTCAAAAACGCATTTTCGAAAATAGGAAAGAGAACACGTTTTCACTGTTTTGGAAAATCGAAAACAGAAAACAGTTTGAAAATTGTAAAGAGAACATGCCTTATCTTTTGAGCGTTCTTTTAATGTGGCTCTATTTCAGAAACCTCCTTCATCGAACTTACTTTTTTGTATAAATAAGTGA
Source organism: Fraxinus pennsylvanica (assembly GCA_912172775.2). Classification (NCBI taxonomy): domain Eukaryota; kingdom Viridiplantae; phylum Streptophyta; class Magnoliopsida; order Lamiales; family Oleaceae; genus Fraxinus; species Fraxinus pennsylvanica. Next base: position 828,921 of record OU503039.1, read on the forward strand.
TCTCTACTTATCATTTAAATAGTACAGCCAGTTTTTTTTAATCTCTCCTTTAGACTTAAATCACTTTAAGTTTACTCGGATCCATTGATAGAGATATGAGTGGAATAAAGATAATAATGATAAAGATTAATGGCAGGTGGAAAGGTCCAAGGTACATTTTGGAATGTAATTGCTAATAAAAAAATAATTAAATTAAATTAAATTCAGAGATGTCATTTTCCAAATTATAGTTTACATCAGAAAATCTAAAAGGGATCATTGTTCTAAGAACATTAATGGAGTATTTACCTCCATGGATAAAGGGAAAAGGTGGCAAACAAGCATAGAATTAAGTAAAAAGACCCGACATATCTTGTAATAATGGAATGTCATTTTCTAAGTCATAATAATTAAACAAATGGACCCATATATTAGTGGAATTTTGGTTACTTGATGGGATGTAACTACACTATTTGCAAGAATTAATAGTTTTAAATTCATACACGCACAATGCATTTCCTATTTTATTATTATTGTACTCATGGTGAAATCTGAGTTCAATCTTAGTAAATCCAATGGAGCCAATTGGAAGAGTCGGCCGTCCCTACACAGGTAAAAATTAAAAATGTTGATGGGATATGTCAAGTCCCTGTTTGGTGCCCCATTAAGGGGGTGTTAAGATTTTGAGTTCCATCTTTAAAGGTCAACCTTATTAAGAGGAGTAGTCCAAACCCTTATAAATTGGTCTATATTTTCGTCTTTATTCGATGTGGAATTATATCCCTTAACATGCCCTCGCAAGATAGTTGCTCATTTGAGCAGACCAATCTTGAAATCCACGTGCTCATTTAGAGTCTTAACGGGATCGAATCGCTCTTTAAAGCATAATGAGACCTGATACCATATTAAGAATTGAGATTCCATCTTAAAATGCCAACCTTATTAAGAGGAGTAGCACAAACCCTTATAAATTGGTTTATGTTTTCATCTTTATTCAATGTGAGATTCTATCCCTTAACGGGGAGGGAGAGAGAGAGAGAGAGAGTTTTGAAGTATTTTTAGGAGAATATGTGGTTAAAAAGTATGAATTTTTTTTTGAATTTATATGCAAAATATTTTATTGTATGAATGTGTGCTTGAAAATGATTTATAGCAAAAAAAAAGTTTTAAAACAATGAACAACAAACATGGACTAATATTGGCTTTTGATTATCTACGGACGGCTCAAGCAATTTACAGATAAAATAATTTTAGTCGAGCTTTTCAAAATAATAATAATGAATTAAATAACTAGCAAATGACTATCGACAAAAATTCTGTGGCTTATTGTCTATGGTATTATTAAAGATGATTTGACGGTATTAATATTTGTCGATAATTTCAAAAAGAATTATCGACGTTGATATCATAGGTTATCACTGACGAACCTGTATCGACGATTATCGATGATAATATCATTGATGATATCGTAAGCGATCATCGGAAGTGCTGGAATCACAGATGAATGATAGAAAAATTATTTGTGTCACTGACGGGGTTTATTCTTTCATAATTTTTTAATAAGTTGTTGGCAGTGAATCACATCTGCATTTTAAGATATCTTTTCATTTTTAAAATTTATAATAATAATGCTAGATAAGGTTTTTTAATTCTTATTTTATAAAAGAAAATATTAGATATTAATGTTTTTATCTTTTTTAAATGATTCGTAGATGAAATTTTTATGAGATACTTATTTTTTAATATTACAACTTGAAAGCATACCAAACAATATCTCCATTGGCATCGAAATTTTATGGGCTTAAATTTCATTGAAGTGATGGCGAGAGGCCCAAGGCTTAGTTTATGTTACTATATTGATCACACTAAGATGTTTAGTGGGAAACACCTATCATATGTTGTAGCATTATGCTGATAAATGCTATCGTCATAATGATGCAATGGTTTACCAAATACCAAACCCAATTAGCACGGCACTAATGCAAATTATTGATAATTACACGTTGACTAATTGTCAAATTTGTCGGAAATTGAAGTTGAGATAAATGGCCTTGTTATCCAAGAGTCTAAATCATTTTGAAAACATAGGAGAGTAATATTCTTGTACTTAAAAATAGGACCTCTTTTCTTGTTCCTTAAAATAATATAAGGAAAACTATGATTTTAGCATATGTTAAGTGTTACGCCTTGAAAAACTAGGACCCGTGAAGGGACCCAATTAGCCTACGTGACGAACGGTTCGGGAGCCCATGCCTCATACACTGGCATAGGGCAGTCCAGCTACATGCAAGCGAACCGATTTAAGTGCGAGCGACCCGTCTCCCCTACATGGAAAACCTGAACCGACCCATTTACATACAGACCCCATTACAAAGTCGGCCCAGGATGAGGCAGTTGCGAGTTCTTGAATGGATCTCACATCATGTGAGTTGACAAGACAATTCATTGCGTCGCCGCCATCCTGTTTGATCAAGTCTAAAGTACAAGCTAGGCTTTATGGACACAAAAGTGGTAATAGCATTTAATGCTGTGATTGATTGATGCATATGACAAGAAATGGAAGTCATCTGGATGAGGCCACTTGCACTATCAAACAGTTGAATAAAGTTGACTCTATATATTTTACCCCAAAGTCGACCCCCATTTTTCATGATGGAAGCTCATGTTTAAAGCTCTCCCACACTCTAAAACTACTTCACCAACTGACTTGACTATCGGAGTGCGCGAAAGTCACGTGTAACTAACGGTTTGTCCAAGTATGCAGGAATCCAGCTTGTGTGGACTTGAGAGGCTTTGGGATATGTTGGCTACATCATTGGTACGTTTTTTGGGGTCAACATATTGGCGCCGTATGTAGGAACTTCGACACTATAACCACGAACATACTTGTGGTAAAAGCCATTTGAAGCAAAGCCTTGAAGAAAGGTTTAGTTCTTTAAGAAAGAATCCATACAAAGAGAAAACATCTAAACCACCTACCGTTAGCTTGAAGCCCAATATATGCTATGATTTCTAACCACTACGGATCGCAAGGCAGGAGTGGACAACGGGAGGCTTCTGAAGAAGTCCTCTGAACAAATGTAAACGTGCGTCGCCCCCATCACCAACATAGGCAAGACGGTACTACAGCACGTTTGGCTAGAGAAGTAAAGGAGATGGCTACGAACATGAGAAACATGGCCAAGCAAAATGCCACTATGCAGCAACTACTCATGGAAATGCATCAACAGGTAGGGTACCAAGCGCCTCAGCATGGAGTAATGCCCCAAGAGGATGATGAGAATAACAGACAACCTATCTCCCAAATGTACATAAGGGAGATCAGCCCAGCTGAGAGGAGGTGGAGATGGACATTTCCACCAATTACACGACTAGCCGACCCCGAGATAACATGCCACAGGAGGTGAACTTCCCTCTAGAATATGCTCAAAATCGCGAACCACAAAGATCCACTAGTGTGTTCGATCGAATTGGACCATCAAGACCTAGTAATAGGCCACCAGCCGCCTTCCATACAAAGAGGGCTAGAACGAAACCCAGAACATGAACCTCAGGGGATTTTCCTTCTTCCACTTAGAAATAGGCTTGAAAAAAGAGACGAGGCAAACTTGAGGAATCAAGCAGAAACGTCGTGACCCCCTCGTTATCGGGTAGAGGGAGACGATTCCGAAGGTCCATGCAGGTCCTTTGAGTTAGATAATGATGACGAAAGATTGCCCTTCTCCCAAGAGTTGAGTAGCGCTCTAGTTCCAAATCACTTTGTACCACCAAAGATACCTAAATATGAAGGCAATGGCGATCCGACAAAACACCTCAATAACAACAAGACCCGCATGTCCTTGCAAGGGGCCTCATCGGCGCTAAAGTGTAGAGCTTTCCATCTCACATTAACTAGGATCGCAGAAATTTGGTATAGCCGAATTCCAGCTGGCAGCATTAGGAGCTGGCCAAACCTCAAAAAGGCCTTTTTAAACCAGTATTCATCTAGTAAAGAATGAGAAGCCCCATCCAGGGGTTGCAGGACATGAGGCAATAAGAAGGTGAAACTTTGAAAAGCTACTTGGCTCACTTCACGGACGAGATGGCTTATTGCGAGTAAGTTACGGATAAAGAGGCCATTTTCTGCTTTGAGAGGAGGCCTCGACATGAACACCCTATTCTTGATGGACGTGCAAAATAAAAATCCTACCTCTTATGATGCCTTGGTGAAAATGATGAGAAGCGAAATTGTTGACGGGGAGCTGATTGATCACCACAATCGAACCTCGCTGGGATTCCCACCACCTCAAAGATAGCGGCGATGCCCTGTATCCCACTTGATAGATCAGCAATGGACCCAAGCGGGACACACAATCGCCCCCACCTTAGGTCAAGCGTTAGCTACAACCACGCTAAATACAATGCCATCTTTGGCATATGAAGAGGTCAGACCTGAGGCTCAAAGGAAGTCGAATCAATCTAGAAAAAGAGGCAAAGGGAGGAACATGGAGCCCAGAGATAGGCAATACTACACCTACCATCTAACCAACAACCACAACATTGAGAATTGTATGTCAAAACCGTATCATGAGGAGCCAGCTGGCCGTCGTGTTGAAAGAAGAAACACCCATCAAATGCAAAGAGATACACCCAAATCCTGACATGGGAGAGAGTCTAGGTACGGTGAGACAGAGGGACATCGCAAAAATGACTCGCCTCGACGGGAGCATGAGGAGGAAAGAAATAGGCCGAGAGGTGGACAAAGGCCAAGGAGAAAACCCCCACCAAATGCTTATTGGTGGTCCCCATGTAGGAGGGGAATCCAGGAATGCTCAAAATAATTATGCAAGGGAAGCGAAACATCCTCCCATGACGAGCTACCTAGTTAATAATACCGCTCGTGGAGCGGAAAGACCTTACCAATAACCTTTTCGTAGGAGAACACCATAGGGGTTCATTACCTTCATTACAACGCTTTAGTGGTACGATCTAGTGGGCTCAAGCGAATGTTGGTAGACAATGGGAGTTCGGTTAATATCCTATTTGAAACCACTTTTGACAAAATGATGGTAGACCATGAGCTCACTCCCACGACTGCCTCCTTATATGGCTTCATCGGCGATATCATCGTTCATAGGGAAAGGATCACACTAGTAGTGGAAATGGGAGAACCCCTACTTATGGCTCATCATTTCATGGAATTCCACATTGTGGATCACAGATCCGCATACCACGGAGTGCTGGGACGACCCGCTCTGAAAGAGCTCGGGGCCATTACGTCCATACACCACATATGTATGAAATTCTCCACTGAAAAGGGAATTGCTCTAATACGAGGAGGCCAATGGGTTCGAGGGAATGCTACCTTTGCTCCCTGAGAAAATTCGAGCCCCGCAGTATGAATATGGTCTTGATGGACACTAAAATGGTTGACTCACTTGAAGAAGGTCTTACTCCTGAATAATGGGTAGACGTCAGCATGATAGATGCCCCAGAAGAAGGGGTCATCGGCGTGGATTTAGACCCTAGGTTCACCGAATCAAATTCACAAGCGGCCTCAGTAGAGGAATATGAATATTTTCCTGTAGACTCAAACGACCCTACAATGGTGCTACAAATAGTAATGGAGCTTGAGTAAGGAGAAAAGACGAGACTCAAGAGCTTCCTACTTAGTAACTTAGACATGTTTGCCTGGAAGCATGCAGACATGGTGGGCATAGACCCCAAGGTTAGTTGCCACCGTCTTAATATCGATCCACAGTTCACCTCTCACAGGCAAAAGCGGAGAGCCTTGAACTTGGAGAGATACGGGGCCTTGAAGAAAGAAGTGCAAAGGCTCATATCTAATGGATTCATCAAGGAGGCAGTATATCCAAAATGGATCTCGAACCTCATTTTGGTGAAGAAGCCCAACGACAAATGAAGAGTTTGCATAGACTTTTCCAACCTCAACCAAGCATGCACAAATGACAGTTTTCCACTTTCATGGATCAACCAGTTAGTCGACTCCACTGCTGGCCACAAGCTCTTGAGCTTCATGGATGGGTATAATCAAATCCACATGCACCCGGCTGATGAGGAGAACGCATCATTCATCACATATAGAGGCCTTTATTGCTACAAAATGATGCCTTTTAGTATGAAAAGTGATGGGGCTACTTATCGATGCCTAGTTAACAAGATATTTGTCGACCTTATTGGCAAAATGATGGAAGTATACGTTAACGACATACTGGTAAAAAGCCTCATAGCTGAGAACCACATTGAACACCTGGAAGCCACCTTCAGAATTTTAAGGAAGTACCAAATGAAGCTGAACCCTTTGAAATGTGCTTTTGGTGTTGCTTCAGGAAAGTTCTTAGGTTATATGGTCAACCAACGAAGCATTAAGGCCAAGGAAGTACAATGTTTAACGGGTCGCTTGGTGGCTCTAAACCGCTTCATTTCCAAGGCGACCGATAAATGCCTCCCATTCTTCAAAGTTCTTAAGGGAGGAAGAAGATTTCAATGGAACAAGAAGTGCGAATAAGCTTTCCAAGAGCTGAAAAAGCACTTGGGACAAGCCCCCCTCCTCTCAAAATAGAAGGAGGGAGAAGCGTTGCTACTATACTTAGCTGTGCATGCAGAGGCTGTGAGCTTAGTCCTGGTAAGGAATAAAGGAATGTAGCATGCAACTTCTCGTCTATTATGTAAGCAATGTCCTTCTACTAGCTGAATCACGTTCTACTGACATGGAAAAGCTAGCTTTGTCCCTTATGCTCGCTTCTAAGAAGCTGAAACCCTACTTCCAGGCCCATAGTATACACGTATTGACGAGCCTCCTCCTCAAGCAGGTTCTCCAAAAACTAGACACCTCAGGGAGACTGATGAAATGGGCTGTGGAGTTGAGCGAGTTTAACATTTCATATCAGCCAAGAACCTCGATGAAGAAGCAAGTAGTAGCAGACTTCGTAACAAAATTCACCGAGGCAACAGACATCAATGTAATAATGGAACCAAAAGACCCCCCCCAGCCTGGAAATTATTTGTTGATGGATCTTTTGGAAAAACTGGATTAGGAGCTGGTGTATTATTGGAGAGCCCAGAGGGCCACAATCTTAATTGTACAGTGAGATTTCGTTTTAATGCCTCCAACAACGCAGCTGAATACGAGTCACTTCTAGCAGGCCTCAGATTGGCCAAAGAAATGCAGGTTAAGAACTTAGTAGTTTGCAGCGACTCCCAGTTGGTTGTGAGCCAGGTCAACGACAATTTTGCAGTCAAAGATACGGCATGACATCATACTTGAAGAAGTTTATGGACCTGTTCCCATGTTTTGAAAAATTCGAGCTGACCCAGATACCAAGAACAGAGAACCTTCATGTAGATGCCCTATCGAAATTGGCCAGCAGCAAGGATTCAGAGTTGCTCAAGATTGTACCAGTTGAATACCTCCATAGGCCCTCCACAACCAACGTAGAAGAAGTGATGTGGATTGAAGGAACCCCCAATGGATGTAACATATAATAGCTTACCTCAAAGATCACATCTTGCCGGAGAATAAAGAAGAGGCCCAAAAGCTCAGACGTAGAGCCTCCCACTATGTGCTCAAGGATGAAATACTTTACAATAGAGGCTTTTCTTCCCCATTCTTAAGATGCACTGGAGGGGAAGAGACCAATTACATCCTACGAGAAATCCATGAAGGAATTTGCGACTGCCACACAGGGGGCCCAGCATTGGCTCAGAAGGTGCTAAGACAATGATACTACTGGCCAACTTTGAAAAAGGACGTTGTGCACTTCGTGAGAAGACGTGACAAGTGCCAACATTTTTCCTCCATCCAAAAACAACCATCACAAGAATTGATCGTAGTATCCAACCCTTGGCCATTCGCCAAGTGTGGGATTGACCTGATAGGCCTTATTCCAAAAAGAAATGGAGGTGCCAGCTATGCGATTGTCGTCATTGATACTTCACTAAATGGGTCGAGGCAGAATCACTGGTAAAAATAACTGAAGCGGACACTTCTAAATTCATATGGAAAAACATCATATGTCGTTTCGGAATCTCCCACTCGATTGTAACAGACAATTGGCAACAATTTGACAACAAAAAACTTAGAGACTTGTGTGATGAATTGGGTATCAAAAAGCATTTTTCATCCCCTCGCCACTCCCAGGCGAATGGCCAAGTAGAGGTAGTTAACAAGACTATCAAGTATCTCTTGAAAAATAAGCTTGATATGTCAAAGGCATGTGTTGTGGGCAACTGCAACAGGAGAGACCCCATTCTCTATGGCATACAGGGCCGAGGCCTGAGCCCAGTCGAAGTGGGTCTTCTTTCATCTCACTGCATGTACTTTGACGAGATGTCCAACGATGAAATAAGGTGATGCGAGCTTGATTTCCTTGATAAAAAAGAGATGATTCGTAGATAAAGTTGGCCTCCTATCAAAGAAAAATGGCGAGATACTGCAACGCCAAGGTCAAGAGGAAATCATTTAGAAGGGGTGATCTTCTGTTTAGAAGGGTTTTTCTATCTTCTAAAGAGCCTGGTGTGGGCACGCTAGGTCCATACTGGGAGGGTCCCTATCGAATATCAGGCGACGTCAGGCCATGAACCTTCTTAATTGAAAGCTTAGATAGAAAGGTATAGCCCTACCCTTGGAATATTGAACATCTGAAAATGTATTATCAGTAAGACCATAATCATTACTTATGTACCTCTTATGATCAAAGTGAGTATAATCCCAACAACTTTGTTTTCAAGTATGATAAGCTCATACCGCTGTGATCAACTACAAGCCTATAAGTCATTAAAGTTTGATTAATTATGGCGAGCCCATAAGTCATAAGTTACTAAAGTTCGATTAATTATGGCGAGCCCATAAATCATTAAAATCCAGTTAACTATGGCGAGCCCATAAGTTATTAAAATGCAATCGGTTATTGCGAGCCTAAGACCAGTTAGTTACGAACACGAAATGTTGTCGAGAAATATTGCAAAATTGGAATCGAGTTACAAATAAAATTGAATTCATTAAAAAAAAAAAGATAACAAAAAATTAAATTCATTACAAGGAAACCTAGTCTAAACAGCAGTGTCAACTTGCTGTGGCTCCTACCTTCTCCATTGAGTCCTCTTCTTTATTGGTAGGGGTTGAAGGTTCGTCCACCAAAAACTCATCCTTTAAAGAGGATAACTCCAGCTGGGGATGGAGCCCAGTAAGCTTCCCAAAGACTTCGCTGTAGGCGACCCTCCTCCAGTATATGTCGAGGTCGTCGTACTCAGCTATCTCGTGGAAGTGGGCGACATATTCATTCACCGCATCCTCTCCTGCCTCTCTTAATCACTGCTCCAACTGAGAAACCTTAGTAATTAGCCCTTCTATACGAGCCTTAAGCTTGCCTTTCTCCTTGTTTGCGACCTCCAAGGCTAACGAAGCGATGTTTTTGGAGATTATCATAATTTTCCACACACTTCTTCAAAGCATTCACCTCTACTTTGCAGAGGTGGGTTTCCTTCTTCAGTTCAACATTTTCTTTGGAAAGTGCATCCACCTTCAACTCTGCCTCAGCCTGCTTTAACTTGGAGGCCTCAATGGCCCCACTGGCAAAAGATGTCTCAGCCTTAGCTTTGCTCAGGGCAATTTCAGCGTCTTGGGCCCTGTGAAGATACTCATTATTAATGCCCTACAGCCGTCTTGCTTCCATATGGGCATTTAAAAAGAAACCCTGAGAACGAGCTTGTAGGGCGAGCCCAGCCTCCACCATGTCGACCGCATCACAGATCTCGACGTACGAGACATACTTGCTAGTCCAATACTTACGATGAATCCTTACAGCCCCATGGACCTCAGCAGGAAACATCTCAATGACTATGGAGGTGATTTCATTCGGCCTCCCACCCAAGAAATTTTGGGCCTTTCCTTTAGAAGGGGCACTCCTCACCTCCTTACCCCTCTTCTTCCTTACCAAATTTACCCCCTCCTCAACCACCTCTTCTGCCTCTACAACTTTCATGGAGGAAATTGGTTCGGCTAATATACATCGTCGGAGTGTTTTTCCAAAGGTGGTTTGGCATTTGGGAGGAGGGTCAGGCCCAACATTCTTAGACAGCACCAACTTCCTCTTGGGGGGGCCTCTCCAAGGAAGCCTCGTCATCTTTTCTTTTTCTTTTTTCTCCTTCTTTTCTGGAAGAGGCCGCGAGTTCATTTTGGAAAGACGGGCCAGTTCGTCCCATTGATTCTTATAGGAAGAAGGACCAGAGCTCAGGAGTTTCTTCTTCTGTGCTTCCCATGGCGCCTCAGTTGAAACATTTTGGGCTTAACATATTCTTTTTTATCGTGTTACCCTGCAAACAAAAAGAACAGTTAGGAAGATTTTGGAAGAAAGTAATTGTTGAACAAAGGATCAAACCGTTTTGTTTTACCTTTTGTAGCCATTAGTTGGTGTGTAACAAAGAGGTTCCGCTTGCCAATGACATTCTTGAAGTACCTCTTCTCTGAAGGTAGCTCGTAAATGGCCCTCGAGCTCGAACCGGTTAACTGTGACTGCACAAAACTTACATTAGACACACTAAGACAAAATGAACAAATGCACAAAGGAAATGTTACGCTAGATGAAGGTTCGACTCACTATACTCGTGGTACTGGGTCGGCACGGTGATCTCTGGGACCGCATCTCCCTCCATCGTCTGCGAGCGACCTCTAACCCAAAACTAGGAGGACTTCCAATTCTTGATGGAGGTTGGGATCCCCCAGATGAAAGGAGAGTGCGTGCCCCAGGGGTTCATATAGTACCACCCCTTGCAGTCACTCCCCCACTAAAGGCTCGAGGTTGAAAAGGGGTTTGGAAAATGTGTGGGGGCATATCCTCGCCAAGAGTGACCTCCTTCCAAAAAAGAAAGGTCCCTGCTAATTGGCTCATACATTTGGCACTAGTTAGGTGAGGGCCAAGTTGTAGTACCTAATGATGTACCTAAAGAATGGGTGTAAGGGTAGCTTCATCCCCCCACTTAGAATGGCCTTGCTAGGGAAACAGGCTCTCTCATCAGGGGTCGGCACAAAGATTTCTATATGGGTAATTAGCACAAATCATCTACAACTAAATATATCTACTATAAATTTAAAGGGTAATTAGCACAAATCATCCCTATCGTTTAGGGGTATTGTGCAAATCATCCCTATCGTTTGAATTTTAGCATTTACAACCCTATTTCTACTTTCTTTTGCAGAGTTAATCCTTTTTATCTATTCCGCTTGTCCAACCGTTAAATATGTAGGTAGACTTGCCTTTAGCACAATAGTATAAGGGCAATTTTGTCAAGTGGCATTCCAAGCTCTTAAGAGATACAATAATGTCCAACTGAATGGGAAGCCTATGAAGATCGAAATAATTGGTACTAATGCGGAGATACCTGTCTCAGCTTGTTTGAATGTACTAAAAAATTGCATACTGTATCAGATGTCTGTAATTATTCTGTATGTATGGGTATATATATTTTCAGCCGCAACCCACTTCTTTTTCTCCCCACCAAGCCGCCAGCAGTTCTGTGAATGTATATATACTTGATATAATTCAACAGCCCACTCAAATTCCTCCTCCACCATGGTTGCGTTTGAAAGTGTATATGTATCATATACAAATTCAGCAACCTGCAACCCTCTTTCCCCCACCAATTTGCCGGCCACTAAATGAGTTTAATCCTTTTATTCAGCCCACTAATCTGTGTGTAAAGAATAAAATATGGCAGCCACCCAAATTCTCAATTTTCTCGCCGTTCTCAGCCCTTTTTCTCTCCAATTTCAGCCTGGGTCTCCCACTTTCTGCTGTCTTCCGTGTATATATATATCTATCATTCAACAACAGGTAACTTTTTTTTTCCAAAAAAAAGGTCCAACATACATTTTTTCCAGAGTTTGTTTGCCACTTGACAAAATTGCCCTTATACTATTGTGCTAAAGGCAAGTCTACCTACATATTTAACGGCTGGACAAACGGAATAGATAAAAAGGATTAACTCTGCAAAAGAAGGTAGAAATAGGGTTGTAAATACCAAAATTCAAACGATAGGGATGATTTGCACAATACCCCTAAACGATAGGGATGATTTGTGCTAATTACCCTTTAAATTTATAGTAGATATATTTAGTTGTTGATGATTTGTGCTAATTACCCTTTCAATATTATCAAGGATCATAAACCCCTCTCTAAAGGTCTCCAACTCATCCTCCTTAATATTTGTAGGCCACAAAGAAGCCCCTCACCTAATACTAAAATCTATGAGACCCTCTGGCATCATCCATGCACTATGATGGTCTTTCATGGACTCCATAATCCTTTCAGTGGGGATTATAGGGGCTATACCCGCCTCGACACAAATGAACACCATGTTTACTTTGGAAGATTCCCATACTCCTTCTTTGAAGTGGAAGCCATTTTTATACGAACAATTTGGAAAATCTGAAAATATTTTGGTACTTACACAGGTCCTGGATGCCTGAAAGTAGGAAAAATGGAGCTGTTCACCGGATAGGGAATGGTGGAGGTTCGGTTTTCAACACTTTTTTAACTTTTGATTTTCGCAAAGTGGGAGAAAAAAGGAAAGGAGTAGGTTGTTGGCCTTTTATATATGTGAAATGAAAGAACCATTCGTTAGATATTTTCTCATTCAAATCTAAGTCGTACATCTACAGTCTCATCTACTACGTTGAAATCAAAAGGCACTTGTCCAATATTCAAATCAAGGGCCCAGATGAAATCGTGAATTACTCGGGCCTTAGATTCACGTAAATTTGCTATCATCATCATTACACATTAAATGCGCACGCAATACAAGTCTTGGAAACCCTACCACATCTATTTTTTATTGGGAATCAACGTGTCTTTCAAATTATTAGAGCACGCCACTTGGGAGGCTTCAATTATTAAAGAGGCTCGACATTTGCTCCAAGGGCCTCGCCTCGCATCATTCAGCTTTATCAAAGGCTTTAGTTATTAAAGAGGCTTGACATCTGCTCCAAGGGCCTTGTCTCTCATCATTTAGCCTTATCACATGTTTCAGTTATTAAAGAGGCCCGACATCTGCTCCAAGGGCCTCGCCTCGCATCATTAAGCCTTATCATAGGCATTAGTTATTAAAGAGGCTCGACATCGGCTCCAAGGGCCTTGCCTGCATCATTCAGCCTTGCCGCAAGCCTCAGCTATCAAAAAGGCTCAACACCCGTTCCAAGTTTTTCTGCCAACTCGAAAGTCCACGCATTATATAAATAATCATACCTGGACTTCAGGACGCCTTGAAAAACTAGGACCCATGAAGAGACCCAATTAGCCTACGTGGAGAACGTTTCAGAGCCCATGCCTCATACACTGGCATAGGGCTGCCCAGCTACATACAAGCAAATCGATTCAGGTGCGAGCGGCCCATCTACCCTACATGAAAAACCAGAACTGACCCCTTTACATACAGACCCCATGACAGAGCCGGCCCAGGACGAGGCAGTTGCGAGATCTTGAATGAATCTCAAACCATGTGAGTTGACAAGACAACTCACTGCCACTGTCGCCGCCACCATCCTATTTGGTCAAGTCTAAAGTACAAGCTAGACTTTATGGACACAAAAGTGGAAATAGCATTTAAGGTTGGGATTGATTGATGTATATGACAAGAAAGGGAAGTCATCTGGATGAGGCCACGTGCACCATTATCCAATGGACTCCATTCATTTTGTCCAAGTATAAAACCTCACACTTAGTGTCATTCAAAGTTAATGCAAGTTTAAACTTTCAAAGTTATTGCCTTGCCACACACTCTACATATTTTATCCCAAAGCCGACCCCCATTTTTCATGATGGAGACTCACGTTTAAAGCTCTCCCACACCTTAAAACTACTTCACCAACTAACTTAACCGTCGGAGTGCGCGCGGCTAACTCTACCCCTTTCAGAGAAGGCCACGTGTGACTAATAGTTTGTCCAAGTGTGCAGGAATCTAACTTGCGTGGATGTGAGAGGCCTTGTGATTTGTTAGCCATATTATTGGTACGTTTTTTGGTGTCAATATTAAGAAAATGGTTTTTCGATGTTTCAAGCGCATTGATTCCAGATGAAGTTTCATCATAATCCCACTTGCATCTTTTGAGCATATAATAATGACTAAATTGCAATTTTCAATATTCTCCTGAAATAAACGTATTATGCACCTATTTGGGATATATTTTGTCAATATTTGACCATCACCAAAAGAAAATGACACAACTTCTTCCTTTTTTTTTTCTTTACCAGTAATAAATTATCATATTAAAATTGAAGTCTAGTGGAAAAAGACTATATAACCACTATCTTTACTTTGAATTACTTATAGACAATTTCCACCAATCATTATGTTTGACTATTCTGAAAGGGTATATTTGAAAATGAATTTTTAGATGATAATTTATTGATTAGGAAGTCCAAAAAATCGCATGTCTTGGACCCACTTGCACTGTACTAACGGTAAAGGAATTGAAGTTAATCCAATTTAAATTGCTTCGAAACAAGGGCTATATATTCTCTGGCTCGATCCTGGCCAAAGGTAAATTAGGCACTTACCTAGGGCCTCATAAAGAAAAAAAAATTGACCCAAAACATACACGTAAAAAATCCATCAAATGTTTCAAAAAAAAAAAAAATCATGTTTTTCCTAGGGTTGGAAGAGATACCGAGACTTTGTATTTTTGAATTCAAATCATCAATTATATCGGACCATTGCCGCCACCGGAGAAGCCCAAGGGCAAGAAGGAAGAAAAGAGTTCGTTTAAAATTCTACCCCTACTCTTTCTAATTTAAAGTAACGATTCAATCAAGTTTCACATCTAAGAACTAACCATTTTGAGGGGACTGAAAAGTTCAAAAACAATCATTGTTTTTATGATGCTGAATTGTTTCTTTCATCTAGGACCCAATATTTATATGGGAAAGAAGCTTGATGTCTACAATCTACTTTGGTCCGTTTTTAATTTCTTTTTGTAAGTTTGAATCTTGTGAAAGTACATTACTTGCTCTTACAATCTTGGCTGAAGTTTGAAGATAAATTCATTTTGGCATATTTAGGTACAAGTTCTGTTTGTAATATTGAAAATTTTAAAATCCTTCTTTACAGCCTGTCTCCATAATCAAATTTGAAGCAGAAAATTAAATGTAAAATCTCTAATGAAATGATTTATGATTCTTTTATCTCTTTAACATTTTCTTACCATTTAGCAAAGGAAAATAAGGGTCTGTTCTCTTTGCTATTTTCAGGTCATTTTCAATTTTCGTAAACAATGAAAAAAAGTTTACTTACTTATTTTCAGAAACGAATTTCTAAAAACGAGTTTAAAATTTACAAAGAAAATGGAAAACGGTAAAAAAAAAGTCGTTTTGGTTGTTTTCAGTTAAATCCAAGCCAAAACTTCATTTTTTTATTTTTGAAAATAATTTTTCAAAATGACAAAAAGAACGCATTTTCAACAATCTCAAAATTAACACTCAAAACACAAAACTCAAAATGAATTCAAAACTGAAAACTGAAATAAGGAGAGAACAGCCCCTAAGATATTCTGATTTTTGTTTGCGGGACTAAAATTCTTATTATTATGCATACATTTAACTTATTAGTAGAGACGGTAGAGTAGAAGTAGTACAAATGAATAGAAATTGAAGCATTCTTTTCTTTCTAACGTACTAAAATGAAGGGAATGCATTTATGCAGTAGAAAACAAGGCCAATTATTGGGGTGACCGAACATTTACAAAATTTAAGGATTTTGTAATAATTAGTCGTCTAGGGCCTC
>OU503039.1:851060-877602 GCA_912172775.2 Fraxinus pennsylvanica
AAGGTATCCAAAAAAAAAATTTCGGGGGAACCCCTGTGGCCCCCCACCCCTTCATCTCTATATCTTCAATTCTAGAACCCCCCAACTTCAAACGGCTGGCTCCGCCCCTGCAACTATCCAATGACAATCAAGTGAAAAATGGCCGTCATACAGAGGAATATATGGTTTTCCTCGTGGTTCAATCTTTTTTTTTTTTAACTAAAACATTTAGTTAACTTTTTCTTTTAAAAGAGATTTCAAGTTATATTATTAAAACCGAACAGCTAGATTTACTTATTTATTTATTCAACTTCTTTTTTTTTGTTTGATGATCGACTTAATCTGGTTCAACCTACTGACCCCCTATTCTTTTAGCAAATCAAGACTCAGGTCAATTTTAAAACATTAATACTAACACATTAATATTTATAGTCTCAATTGTGACAAAATGTGATGAAATTTTAGGTCCCATTTTTTAGCTACCATGATGATATAATAATTTTATGATTAATACCAAAAAATAAACAAAACAAGCTAGAATAGGATAAACGTCAGATAAGAGTTAATTACATAAATGATCATTAAACTTATCGTAGATTACTATTTGCTTACAGAACAAATAAGTTATAAATTATTTATTTGTCTATTCAAATAATTATCCATCCATCACCTGAGTAAAATTCGTTGCTCCGACTTGATGAAAATTACTGTGTCCGATAAAAATCAGAGATGATACATTGATGACATTAAATTATCGAATTAATTAAATGAATGCTCACTAAACTTATCTCTATGTTACTAATTGCTCACTGAACAAACAAAATGTTACATATTGCTCATTCATGTAGTCAAACTTTGTGACCATTTTTTTTTTCTCTGTGAGCAGTTAGTAACATAGAAATGAGCTTAATGAGCACTCGTTTAATTAACTCGACAATTAAATGTCGTCAATTTTTCACATCCGCTTTCTGTTTGACCCATGACAATTTCTGTCAAATGAGAGCGATGAATTTCACTCCACTCATAAATGAATAACCTTTTAAATAGAAAAGTGACTAATGAGTAACATTTTTTTTTATAAATAGTTACTTATTTAATTAACTCAATAAGATAATGATTAAATTCCTTGTATGTACAAAGTCTTTGTACCTCTTGATTGGCACAAATTTGACTGTTGATTGAAAAAGGTATCGTCAACGTCAATGTATTAAAATTTAAATCGAATGTTTCAACTTTACGTAGATGTAGCATTGTCAGAAGATTTTTTGTTTTCGATAATCATGTCAATGTCATGTTGCAAGCACCTAGACTGACCACTGGAAAGCAAATTCAAAATCAAACCAATTGATCAACCCCTCAATTTTGAATTGTAAGATAATATGAATGTATTTTCACAGCCAATTGCAGTTAATGACTTAATAGTGAAATATATCTTTCACAAGCTTTCGGTTTTTACTTTTCACCTTTCTTCAAGCACTTGACCTGCAATCAGGCCAAGAAGCTGGAAACAGTATGGGGGATCATCAGATTGTGAAAGGAGAGGAGTTTGAGAGGAAAGCTGAGAAGAAGATTAGTTGTTGGGGTTTATTTTGTTCTAAGCATGACGATGCTGCTGATCTTTATCAAAAAGCCGCCACTTCCTTTAAACTCGCTAAATCGTGTGAGCCTTTCGATTTATTGTTTGAAAATTTCAACCTTTGTCGAGTATCGGGTTCGTTTTAAAATGTTAACTTTATTAAGAGGACTGGCTCATACTTTAGCTATTGGATTTCGACTGATCGAATTCTATAAAAGGATCCAATTGCTCGTTCGAAATTTTGCGCTCAGATACTGAGTCATTGGTTTCTATGTAAAATGTCAATATTAGAGGAATAACTTAAAGTCCTATATGTTGGTTAGTGTTTTTTTCTTTAACAGACTTGGGGATTTTACTTTTAACAAGCTTTGTCTTTTGTTGATGTAAGGAATTATGATATTTTGTTTCATTATGAACGATTTGATTCTAATTGAATCTGAACAGTGTTAGTAGGGAAATTGCAATTCTTGGTTCTATTCTTTTTCCAAGTGTTATTAAGTGACTTTGCTTTTTGAGGAGTATTTGATCATCTGGATCAGTAATATAGAATGCTTAGGCTATTACTTGGCTGCTGTGGAACCTCTGAATGGTGTTTTAGGCCTAAATTGGTTGGAGTGGCCAGAGTACAAATGACACATGATTCGTTAAAACTCATATTACCCAAACTCATTTTCAACCTCATATTTTCTTGATAAAATAATTTTGCACATGAAACCATAATTTTTTCCACTTTTTAACCCATATTCTCTAAAAACATATTTTCCACCAAATTTATTCTAAAAAAATCTACAACAAATAGGCCCTTAGCAAATAACTTATTGTTTTTGATGTTTCTTTCTTTTTTGAAGGGTGAAAGTGTATGATCATTAACTATAGAATAACTTGATTAGCAATTGGAATTTTATTGATTACTAGAATTAGCGGATGAGACGTGGTTAGGGGTAAAATGCCACTCGACTATGTCAACCATTTTCAAGCACCTCATAGTATTTTCGGGGCAACAGAAGTTTCGATCATTTCTCTGATTTCTCTTGCACCGTCCCTTCCAATAGGTTTCTAAGATAAAAGTCCTTCCTTCAGATAAATCTAAAACCCATGGTATATTTTCCCACAGGTTAGAGCAAAAAAAGTTACTTCGAATATTTTTCTATTGAGTTTAACCTTTGGTGAAATTCTATTTAGATTCTTAGAATGCTAATATACTATTGTGGTGTTTCTCAGGGGATAGAGCTGCAATGGTCAATATTAAATTGGCTAACTGTAATTTGAAGGTTGGTGATTTGGCCTTTTTATGGCTGTTAAAAGAATTATGCATGTGATAGCTCGTAACTTTTTTGCAGTTGGGTATCAAGCATGAAGCAGCGCGTGCTTATGTTGATGCTGCAAATTGTTACAAGAAAACGTCCCCCAAACGTGTGTATTATCTTCATTTGACTATGATGATTATAGTTATTAATTTTAATCGAAAAGCTTTGAGAAATGATTTGGAAAATGTTATTTGTATCTGCTTAGAAGTTGCGGATGAAGTGTATTTTTTATGTTGTGGTTTTGCAGAGGCTTTATCATGTTTAGATAAGGCTGTGAATATGTTTTTGGAAATCAGCAGACACAACATGGCTGCACGGTATTGTAAGGTACATTCCATAGAAGACCTTGTTTGATACCCAATTTTTTTCAAAATACATTTTTCTTTCTCTTTTTTGCAATCACGCATTAAAAACTTTTCTTTCATTTTTATCCATATATTCTCCATCAATCTACTATTCCAAAATGCATTCTACATGAAAAATGGGGCTCAAACATGCCCTAAATGTCAATAGAAAGACATAATTATATATTTCGAACATAAGGTGTATTAAATCATTTGATTTTTATGCTTGCCAATTTCCAATGAATTCCTCATTTTTAAATTATTGTTTTCTTCATGTCAAGAAATTTTGGTGAATGGTTTGCATTTAATCTTTGTGGAGAACGTGTGAAATCTTACAATTATGGAGCGATCCCGACTATCGGAAAATTGTTAACGTTCCTTGATTCTTTAGGAGATTTTTTTTTTAACCATATTAGGTCTTGTTACCTTTTTTGTAAACCCACTACATCGTGTATATATGTGGGGGTAAATTGTAAAATTTAATATATGAAAAAGAAGGGTTTCTTCTTCCTTCAATTTTGTCATACAATAGCATATATAGTATCAAA
This sequence comes from Fraxinus pennsylvanica, assembly GCA_912172775.2. NCBI lineage: Eukaryota > Viridiplantae > Streptophyta > Magnoliopsida > Lamiales > Oleaceae > Fraxinus > Fraxinus pennsylvanica. The sequence continues at coordinate 854,815 of OU503039.1, forward strand.
ACCCGATAAATTCAAATGATTCCGATCCGAATAAGACTCAAATGAGCACAAGGATTTCGTTATTAATGTTCTCAAATGAGAACCATCTTGTTGGAGTATGTTAAGAATAAATGCCACATCGGATAAATATAAGAACGTTAATAAACGTACTAACGTTTGGGCTATTCCTCTTAACAAGGTTGACTTCTTAAGATGGAAGTTCAAGTCTTAATATAATGAACCTTTAAACTGGTACTTGACTTGAGTTTAATACTTATCTAGGAGATTGGCGAATTGTATGAGCAGCAAGAGAACTTTGACCAAGCACTTCTGTATTTCGAGAGGTCTGCAGACCTTTTTCAGATCGAGGAAGCAACAACATCTGCAAATCAGTGCAGGTTGAAAGTTGCGCAATTTTCTGCTCAGTCAGGGAAGTAAGTGATCTCAACTGATTCCGTGTCACTTTTTTTTTTCATTTATGATTTGTTTTCCCAAAACTTTGAATTTGAACTTACTGCTTTTCATTTATTGGATTGAACAAATTGGGAAAGATAAATTACATGTTCATTGTGAATTTCTATTCTTTCCATAGAAACGAAATATGTAAACATAATGAGTAGGGTGTTACTAATGATAATTGTTGTGCCAACCAAACTCTAGGTGATTTGAATTCATGAGCTTGCTTGAAAGTGCTTTTAAGTAATAATAAGATATGGGTCCTACAGAATATGTGGATAAAGTGACTAGTAGATGTGGGTCTTATGAAATATGTAAATAAAAAGTAAATACAACCAACTTAAATTATAATTTTGCCAAACATGCACCATATCTATGTGGGATAAGCAAAGTCTTTTTATATTCAGATATCCTAAGGCAATCGAACTATATGAAAAGATAGCACGTCACTCTCTAAACGACAATTTATTGAAATATGGAGTTAGAGGGCATCTTCTTAATGCTGGAATTTGCCAACTATGTAAAGGAGATATTGTTGCGATAACCAATGCACTGGATAAATATCAGGTATACATTCTTCTTTTATCTACACCCTGAAGTTAGTTCACCCTGTAGTAATACTGGGGAATCAACAATTTTCCATTGCTTGTATAGGACATGGATCCTACTTTCTCAAGGACTCGGGAGTACAAACTCTTAGCTGTAAGATTTCATTTGATGTTGGTCTGATGCATCAATTTTTTAAGGTGCCATAGGGCTGCTTTTTTTTACAGATTGGTGCTTTATATACTGAGTTTTTAGAATAATAGTATCTAGCACCACTGATGCCCACATCAGTCTAAGTGGCACTATGCGATGGTTCAGGTAAATGTGGAATTATGTGACCAATTTAATTTGACCTCTCATTTAATGCCTTTTAGTGTCACCTAGAATGGTGTTTACACATGCTAAATAGCATTACTTTAGTTTTTATCTTCAGTTATATAAAGTTATTAACCTCGCTAATGTGATACGGAAATTGTTTTCTGCTCATCAGGATTTGGCTGCTGCAGTTGATGATGAAGATGTTGCAAAATTCACAGCTGCTGTGAAGGAGTTCGATACCATAACCCGGCTGGTAAATTTTTTTTTTTATTTGATCTTATTATTTTTCTAGTACTTTCTGATTTTGATGTAAAATATTATGCATCTCTTAGAAAAGATCTCAACCACAAAACAAATCAATGAAATCTATTGCACATCTTATGAAGGCATCACATAAATGGGATCTTGAATCTTAAATTAATCTCCAACTAAGTTGGAGCATGGTTAATGTAGGAAGTGGGCTTGGATGGATTCCCGGACTTAATTCTGGGTGATAGAGGATGGACTGCGTTAGTGCCATGAGCTATGGCTTTTGGGCAACGTGGTGGCAATACCCTACATTTCAAACACACAAACACAATAAAATACCGAATAAAAGTAATTGGAGCGTTGTTTATAAAAAGTCTAAAACCAAACTTCTTATTTTTATTATTTCGTAGAAGTGACTTGTGTATTTTCAACTGTAAACTTGTAGATAATGTCGTTTCCTATTTCTATATGGCACAATACTCATTTTCTAGTCTCTCCCAGGATACTTGGAAAACCACTCTTCTCTTGCAAGTGAAGGAAACTCTAAAAGCTAAAGAACTTGAAGAGGATGATCTGACTTGACTGGATATAACTACCGAAACTTTCTCCTTTTACCATACAAAATAACATATTGACATCGTCATCATCATTGTTATTATTATCATTATTTTTGGGATTTACGAAGTTCTGTTTTGTGAATAGCTTTGATTCAGTCCATGTACTTACCGAAATATGTATAGTAGTTGAAGATTTTCATTTGATTAATGTAGTTCTTTCCTATTAAATTTGGGAGATATAATAGATAAAATATTTGTATAATTTTATATCCAGTATTTGGATGTTTGATTTATTATTAAATTAAATGAAAATGACGATTTCTATTTTTTTTTATTTTTTTATTCTTTATCATTTTGTTATTAAATAATGCCTGGTTGTTTTGGCTTTATTATGCTCTTCAATTATATGATCAATTACCAATTTGAAATGTTGCTAATTTTGCCACTACTAATGTCCTTTTTAAAATGAGTAACTGGCGCAAACCATCCTATCGTGTCTTCGTTGGGCAAATCGTTCATATTTTTTCAATTTTGACATTTGAAACTTCATGACTTTTCTTTTCATGAAATTAGTGTGTTTTATTTCGAGATTATCCGTGACTCGTTTTTTGTTAAAGACAGTAATATCGGGATCTACTATCTCACGTTGTCAGATAGCCTAGGTAGATAAAAGAACAAATTCAAAATAATTAGATTATCTTTTTGAATTCTGTGGTGTCTTCGTCTTTGTATTCCCTTGCATTGAACTCTAAAATTCATTACAACGAGAAAGTTCCTCGGTCTTCTTCACAACGTGTTTCTGTGAGCTTCCCATTTGAAGGCTTTAAGAGGAGAGTTTTGTCGAATGAACTTTGGTTTCGTGGAGTGAGAGTAGTGAAAACCTCATCCACTGGAATATTTGAGCAGAGGGTGGTGGATGATTGGGTGGAGAAAAAGGTAGAGTTTTGAGAGTTGGACTCATTTGCAGCGGCCATTCAGCTGAGTGTGGAATCTCACTCAACTCCGCTTGATCAGTCCTAGATCACAATCAGGTACCACTGAAGGCACATGTTTGGCTAATCTTAAAAAGTTTACTTTTGAGTAAGTAAATTAACTTCTAAGTAAAAAAGTAAGTTTTCGGTTAAACAATACGTATATCAGTGAAAGTTCAAAATAAGTAAGCTACCCAAGAATTGAAAGAAAGTAATTTTTTAACTTTAGTGTTATTGTCAGATAAAAAAGTTACTTAAATTCAAGAAAGCATTATCGTTATCATTATTTGGCTTATATTTTGGTTTTGCCCGGGGGGTGATTTGCATGTGAGCTGCTATTACATAGACTGCAACCTCAAAGCATATGCAATATCCTCTGCTCAGGTTTGTAAAGATACTTTTACTTCTTTCCTTTATATTGGTTTCTAGATTTTTTGCCTTTTGCATGCACTTGGATTCATAATTTTGAGCACCCATAATTTATTTTATTTTCTATTTAGAATCTTTAAAAAAAAAAATGAATTTTATGCTTGTAATTTAAATTTGCAAAGTAGAATTATCAATTTGCCTTCAAGCACGTTTTCTATCAGATGTTATTTCTTCTTGAAATTTAATTGAGCACTTATACCCGAGTTGCTTTTATTGATAATGCATCCTGAGTTCAAAGCTTGACATTGCATAAATTGTTGACAGAGGATTTTGATTCTCAAATCAAACCCAGTTGCAAATAATAGAATGTATCCTGTTTTATACATTTCATCCTTTGTGGTTCATATTAATCCCCTATTAAGGAGATTTCAATCTTTTTGCCTTAAGTTTTGGGTTTTCAGTCTCTAATCTTTGTATTTCTTTTCTCGACATTCTATTTCTTTAAGGTTGATACTGATCCTCCTTAGCCATTGTGTACGAATCAACTGACTAAACCACATAAAAACTTGTGTCTTTACATTCTAGGTTTGCAAACTTTGTTGTTTGTGATTGAATGCTCATGATTATCCTTGGTTTGGGCTAACATCTATTTACTATTGTTTGCATATTGATCATAGTCTTGCTACCTGTAAAGGTTGAATGAAGAAAATTACAATTTTATTACAAGTTGAAATTTAGAGTGAAAAAGGCTGAAATTATGAAGAAGGAAAATCAGAGTAATATTGATCTAACTTCATCATAATTACATTGTGATTTGTACATTATATAGAGGTATTTTGGAGTAGTGAGCAAGTAAGAGATAACAGATCATATGTGCTCAAAACCGTGAGAGAATATTTACAGTTACAACTGATATCTTTCACCCCTTTAGCACACATCAGCATACATCAGCATCAGCTGATGACAAAGCAAAGAAACACGTCCAATGGCTATCTTAGCTGGTATGCTGCAATCCTGGTTGAAGTGTCATACAATTTTAACATTCCCCCTCAAGCTAGAGTTCATTTTTTGACTCCTAGCTTGCTCTTTAGAAATAGGAACCTGGTATGTGACAATGGTTTGGTCAGCAGATCAGCAACTTGATCAGAAGAGGGAACATATTGAATGCATAACTTTCTTTCAAGAACTTTGTCCCTGACAAAGTGGACATCTAATTCAATATGCTTGGTTCGAGCGTGATAAACTGGATTTGTGGCCAGGGCACTAGCACCAAGGTTATCACACCACAGTACAGGAGATGAATCAATGTGCAACTTGATTTCTTTCAGTAATGATTCAATCCAAGCTATTTCGACTGCTGCATGTGCTAGAGCTCTGTATTCTGACTCAGTGCTGGATCTAGCCACAACATGCTGTTTCTTGGAGGACCAAGGAACTAAGGTGTCTCCTAAGTAGATGCAATACCCAGCTGTAGACCTCCTGTCATCAGGACACGATGTCCAATCTGCATCAGCAAAACCTGTGAGATGGATTCTGTCAGCTCTTTGTATCCATAGCCCTTGTTCGATTGTTCCTTTTAGGTATCTAAAAATCCTTTTAACTGCCTTCCAGTGAGTATCTGTGGGTGATTGCAAGAATTGGCTCATCTTATTGATTGCAAATGTTATATCAGGCCGAGTGTGAGCTAGATATTGTAACCCACCTATTGCACTTCTATATAGGGATGGATCTTCCATTTGCACACCTTCATTCTTGGATATGATCTTTCCTGCTGTCATAGGTGTTGAGCAAGGTTTAATACGTTCAAGATTAAACCTTTTTAGTAAGTCCCTTGTATACTTAATTTGAGTCAGATGCATGCCTGATTCTTCTCTTCTGACTTCAATTCCCAGAAACTTATGTAACTCCCCCGTATCCTTTAAGGCAAATTCAGCATTTAGTTTGTCAATGAACTCCTGTAGTTTCTGATTGTCATTGCTTGTGATTACTATATCATCGACATATACCGGGGCAAATATCACATACTTCTGATTCATGTAGTAGAACAGGAAGCAATCAGCTTTTCAATTCGAAAAGTTCCAGTCCAAGAGTATTTTCTTCAGTTTCTCATACCAAGCTCTAGGAGCTTGCTTAAGTCCGTAGAGCGTTATCTTTGTTGATGAACCCTTCAGACTGCCTCATATAGACCTCTTCTTCAAGCTTTCCGTTTAAGAAGGCATTGTTGACATCAACTTGCCTGATATTCTAGTTTTTCGAGATTGCAAGAGTAAGTATAACTCTCAATGTTGAAGCCTTTATAACTGGACTAAATGTTTCATAATAATCGATTCCCGAGGTTGCAAGAATCCTTTCGCAACAAGTCTTGCTCTGTGCTTTAGAATTCTTCCTTCAATGTCACACTTGACTCTGAAAACCCATTTATTTCCTATCACCTTTTGATTGATCATTTGTGGTACAAGTTCCCAGGTTTTATTCCTCATTAGTGCTTTGTATTCATCCTCCATAGCTTCCCTCCAACAATTGATCGACAAGGCTTCAGCAACACTGTTAGGCTCAGATTTGTCCTGCCGAGGACTATACTCTTTGCAATGAGCAGAGTAAACTTTCGGTTTGAATATGCCAGCTTTGCTTCTAGTGATCATAGGGTGCTCTATAACTTGATTTCCCTGTTCTTCCACTCTTGGGAACATTTCATTATTCACTTCTGTTGGTTCTGACTGAGTATTCACGATATCTTCTTGCACTTCAGTATAGTCATTTTCAGTGTTAATCTCAGTGTTTGAAACCTCATCAGACATCACATTTTCATCTAATACTGGTTGATCAGGACTGTAAGAAGCCACTGTTGGAGTTACATCAGGATGAGCTTCATCAGTTGAGCAGGGTGGATTATGATTTAAACGAGTGAGAAGAGGAAGGTATTGGATGATAATTTCTGAATTCTGTGACTTGCTTCTTTTGTTGAGGAAACCAGAATGAAAGGGGAAATCATTTTCATTAAAAACTAATGTCTGGATCGGTAGATTCTTCCAGTTGGGCTGAGACACTTGTACCCTTTGTGTGCATTACTGAAGCCAAGAAAAACGCATTTGGTGGAGTGAAAACTGAACTTATGAGCTTGGTATGGTCTGAGACATAGGAAGCAGGCACAGCCGAAGGTTTTAAGGAATTTATAGTCTATCTGTTGATTGTTTAGAACATGGAAGGGTGCTTTCATTTCTAGAATAGGTGTCAGTAATCTATTAACCAAAACGGTAGTAGTGTGGAAAGCTTCCCACCTATAATGCAAAGGCATTTTGGCTTGAGCAAGGAGGGTCAGTCCGGTTTCTGTTATGTATCTGTGTTTCCTCTCAGATCTTCCATTTTGAGCTGAAGTATGAGGGCAAAAAAAACGCATTTCAATACCAGACTTAAGTGCAAATTCCGTGAAGGCTCTGAATTCACCTCCACAGTCTGATTGGAGTGTTTTGATTTTTCTCTCAAATTTATTTCTGTCAGGCTCTTAAACTGAATAAACAAGTTTAATGCATCATATTTATTTTTCATGGGGTATATCCATGTATATCTACTGAAGTCATCGATGAAGATTATGTAAAATCTGAAGTCTGATGTAGAATTTATAGGTGAAGGGCCCCAGACATCTGTGTGAATTAGATCAAGGGGAGCAGTGGCATGTGAATCAGATAGTTTGAAGGGCAAGGAGTGTGATTTTCCAAGTTGGCAAGCGTCACAAAAGAAATTGATTTCATTAACTTTGAGTTTGTCATTACAATGTTTAAGCACTTGTGACATAACAGAAACAGTAGGGTGTCCAAGTCTTAAATGCCATTGCTTAAATCTAGACTCATCTTCAGTATCACTTTTAGGGAATTTGAATTCAATAGCAAGAGTTGTGGGAACTAGCTTATTTGAATGAACTGACTCTTGATAGATAGGTCTTTTGGCTTGAATTGGATGCTCAACTTGATAAAGCTCGTCCTTAAGCTTCCCTTCCAGCAGCATCTCCTTGGTTAATATGTCCTTCACAACACAGAAATTAGGATGAAATTCCATAAAGACATTGTTATCAGATGTTAACTGAGAAACGCTAATCAAATTTTTCTTAATTGAGGGTACCAACAACACATTGTTAAGTGCAAGTGATATGTCACTTAGTGTATCTAAGTAATCAGTGCCAATGTGTGAGATGTGCAGTTTGTTACCATCACCAATTGAGAGTTTCTCATTACCACCATATTCAGTAGCTTCAGTCAGGCTGTTCTTCTCAGAGGTAACATGGTTGCTGGCACCTGAATCTGCATACCAGGAAGGGTTCGCAACTGTGCTGGAGGATGCTATGAAGGCTGCTGGTTTTGAGAGATTTTGCTGGTACTGTTCAGGTCTGGATCCCATATACCTTTCATCATATCGATTGAAGCATTTATCTGCTGAATGATTGTTCATACCACAAATCTGGCAGGGCCCTTTGTTTTCAGTTGTGAAGAATCTGCCTCTGCTTCTTCCTCTGTTGTTATAGCTTCTTCCTCCAAAGTTATGTCTGCCTCCTTTGCTAGTATTAGGCCTGTGCACGAAGTTTGCAGAAGCATGACTTAAATTTACTGAGGCTAAGTTGCTTTTTACCATATTGAGATGTTCAATTCGACTCTCAAAGGTCATTTGAATTGACTGTAACTCATGCCAGGTAATACACTCTCTACTATTGATTTGCACAACTATAGGCGTGTATTCCTCATCAAGTCCAGCAAGAGCTTGTGTGACAAGATCATTGTGAGGAATGCTTTTTCCTGCAATTTCTAGATTGTCTGCTAACTGTTTGATAGTATTCAGGCACTGATCGATGCTCATTGTGCCCTTTCTTGTTCTTTGAAGTTCATTTATAAGAAAAGTAACTCTAGACTTGTTCATCACACCGAAGCTTTGCTGAACAGCGTTCCAGAGAGAGTGAGAGGTGGAGGATCCCATTACTCTCATGGCAATTTCGGCTGTCATTGAAGAGTAGAGCCAACCCATCAATAGTTGGTCTGTGGACATCCATTTAGCATACTCGATATTTGGTGCCATTTCAACTGTAACATCAATGGCACTGGTATTCTGTGTTGCCAGAAACTCAGCTGGGCATTCCTTCATTCCCGTGATGAATCCTTCAAGGTTGTGTCCCTTGATGATGGACATAACCATATTCTTCCACAACAAGAAGTTGTTCCTATCAAGTTTTACAGGAGGTACTTGTGTGAGACTGATTCCAAACACTTGTGACTGATTTCCTCCCATCATTGAAGGCATCACAGTGTTTGATTCTGGCTAAGCAGTTTAGGAGTTAATGTTTGATTCGGTATTGGCCATTTTGGCTCTGATACCAAGTTGAAATTTAGAGTGAAAAAGGCTGAACTTATGAAGAAGGAAAATCAGAGTAATATTGATCAAACTTCATCATAATTACATTGTGATTTGTACATTATATAGAGGTATTTTGGAGTAGTGAGCAAGTATCATGGAAATGTAGATGTGCACCATATCCTTTTTCGTTATATATCCTTCGTCATTATAGAGCTGTCATAGAGGGTTAGACATTTCACTACTCTCTCATGATGTTCGAGTATCTGGTGTTACTCATACCAACTAGAGATTAGGCAAAACTCTACTGTTTATAAGAACTTATGTAACTTTCCTTGTTAACTTTTTACAGGTTACTCGAACACTCCTGCAGACTTTGATTTCAAACTCGAAACGTAAGCATTTCTGCCTTGACATTCTATCCATTGACTTTGTAATTATTTTTACTAAATTAAATAATCCCTTTTACAGCCTTGCCCAAGGATTTCAGTCACTTTCTGACTTTGTTGAACACCTCTCCACCTCCGTGGACATAGTTCTTCCTGTATTGTCGTATAAATCCTACGGTATTTCCAATTTCTCTCCCTCTCTCTCTCTATGCATTGTGGTCCTGGTTAAACATCCTAATGTGTTTCAGTTTTTTGTTGTATCTGTTTCTTCTATATTCTTCATGGGTCAGTACCTGTTTCTCAGGCAGAATTCTTTTCCCCATTTATATTGCTAGCTTTCCAGAAATTCAAAATATCATTGCGACTTTTATTTTCTCCCTAGTCCTTTCATGTTACATACTCGTAAAATGTTACTTCTGGTGTTAGTTTTACTGCGATTGCTGTGCATTTGTTATCTTCTTTCTGCTGTAGTATATGATGTGAAATATCATATTTTTGACTGCTTCAGTAACTGGAATGATTTGCTCTTGTTGATTGCTTTACTTCAAACTAAGATCTGTTGAGATCCTATGAACCTACATTAATGAGCCTGTCCTTGAGAAATCTTGGGGCTCTAAAGATCTGTTTCTTTAGCTATGGATTAGGCACATGATTTCATATCCACCCTCTGTAAATCCAGTTCGAATGGATGAAGATTTAATTTGTTATATAAATGCGTGAATGTATTTGCCTTAGCTGAGTAAAAATTTCTAACCATGTTTAGTAGAAACAGAAATATTTATGTTTTCTAGTTACCATTATTCCAAAACCCTAGCCTTTTATATCTTCCTTATTGAACCATTTCATCTAAAAGCTTAAGTTGTTAGATGGGAACATTTATTTATTCAAATTCTGTTTTCAACATGCTTTGTCATCTGCAAGAGGAATTCCTTTTTTCATGAAATGCTTGACATATGCACAACTTAATGGGTGCTGGCAAGACTTGGACTCAGATGCTTCACCTGAGACAACATATTGAACCACTTCACCTAAAACTTTATGCTGAGACAATAGTTCAACATCCTTGCACTCAACATATCATTTCCAAATACATCTTTTCTTTTCTTCACTTTTATCGCTTGGTGACATTTAGAAAATGGCTTTCAGGGAAGTGAATTGGATGAAACTGTGCTATCAATGTGGTTTAGTAGAAATAATCTGGACACTGAAGTAGGAAAAGTGGTGGTAAGACTAATTTCTTGTCCTAAAGAGTTCAGAATCACTGATGAACTTGATATCACTCTAGGCTTGTTTGACAGTTTTCATAAATAAAATGGCAGTTAATGCCAACAAGAGCAGGATCTAGTATTGGAGTTTCAGTTCCTTATGGTGTTTCAGAGATATTTTTTTCTAACTCTTCCATTAGGTAGAGAACTCATTTTCTTAATTGTACAAATAAATCATTTCTCTGTCCATATTGTACTCGACCATTGAAACTAATTAAGTTAAAGAAGGCACAGTTATTACAATAACATGGACAAAAGTGATAAAAAAGTTGAAATAATAATTGAGCGCTTACGGGTGGAAACCTCTCGAAAAGGTTCCTTCTGGTTAAAATCTATGAAATTATCCTGTTAATCCTGAATTGCAATTGTGTGGTCTGGTAGATTTATCCCATCAACCAATGCTATTCATGGTTTTAGCAGGGAATTGATCAGTGGCGGATGTAGATATTTGGAATTAGGGGGGCAAAAACAAATTTGTAAAAAAGCTATGAAAAATATAAAAGCGTTCGATATTTTATTACAATTGTTCTCTACGCATTTTCATTATTTGATAACGTTCCATAATTGATACAAACAATCAATTCAAACAAGATAACGCAAGAAAATGTAAATTGACGATTAAAGAATTTGTCCATAACGGATACAAACAATCAATTAAATCAATCAATTCAAGTAATCGGAAGGAAAAACATACAATCAATATTCAATCCTAATAATCAATTCAAATAAACACATTCAATAAGTGAAAGCTAAAATAGACAGAATCATTCCGACCTATTTTATATACACAATTCAAAAATTATTTCGAACTCATTCCAAATCAACTTGACACAATTCAATATACAAAATTCAAAAATCATTCATGAACACAAATCGGACCGAATGAAAACAAGCTGTACATGTAATCCAAACTTATTTTCTACATCATTTTGAATTTTGGTCAAAGAAAATAAAATTTTGAAATTATAAGTTACTGTCGTTAGCTTACAGGTTACATTTTAATTTTCAAGGCAAAATAACTTAAATTGACTGAGTTTGGAGGTCCGACGAGTGGAGGTGGCGTCGAAATTGCAGGGGCAGACGAGGCCAACATTGGCATAATGACAACCACTTTGCAGCAGTTTTAGAGCAAATTAGTAGCAAAAAACACAAATTTAGGTTCTAATTTGTTGGAAATTTGATTGGGAAATGAAGATTTGTAGCAGATGTGATAATTTGTGGAGAAATTATAGATAAATTTGAAGAATTAGAAGGGTTAGAATTTTGGTAAGAGGGGTGAGGATGAGAGTCGCTCGAGAGAGTGAGAAAAGGATCACATAAGTTATGATTTTGTAAAAAAATAAAAAATAAATTTGACCAAAAGTTGGGGGGCACGTGACCTCTCATGCCCCAATGTGTGTTTGCCAGTGGAATTGGTGATAAAGTCCTCATTGAATTTTTTCTTGGAGGGAGTCAATTTTACAGCCATAGTTCTGGACGTGGGTTCTCGTTCTGATTGCCAACCGAGGTATAAACCATTTTAAACTGGTGCCATTCCTTATGAGATGTTGTTTAGTTGCTACAAATGTATTATGATTGGCTAATTGTCTAATTTGAATGAGAATATAGCAGCCCCTGTATTTTATCTCAGATTCAATTACCGATACGTTCTTGTTATTGTTTATAAATAATATACATGTTGTATACAGCTCCTTATCTTAAGCTCTGCTATAAATAATATTATTACATGGTGTTTACATTCGTGTGTTATTTTCATTCATGTAGTAAAGGTTATTTTTGTTCTCTAAAATCATTCTTTGAATGAGTCAATTACAAGTCGTGCTGATGTGATATGTGTGATACTCTTGATTTGAGATGGATGCAGGTAAAAAGATAGTTGGATAAGAGATGGATAGTCCATAGTGATATGATTAAGCCACTTGTCTTAGAAAGCCAACTGTTAATGCAAGTCATTAAGCTGGCAAGTTTACACTAAAGCGTTCTAAAATGTAACCTTGTGAAATAAGATAATAGTTTTCTTCTTAATTCTATCCAAATCCCTGTATTAACTCGAGTCAGTGTTACATTGAGTTGAATCGAATTTTCAAGTTTCAAAAGCTTTGATGTACATATATGCTTTGAAGGTATTAATAAAATTGATGAATTGATTTCTGTTTGAGATCAAATAGATTTCTAATTCCATCTCACATCTCATATTAGCTGCATGTACTGAACTTTTCTGGGTCAATCACCACATACTTTTGTTGTCCCTACTAGATGGAACTTCAATCAATCAATCTCATGGCAGTGTTGATCTAAGTGAAAAGGGCGCTATATGCAATTATATGCGGAAATATCTCGCAACGCAGCAGGTATAAAAAGTATATGAATTTATATTCTGGAAGTTTTTTGTCTGTCCCATCTGCATACATTTTATGTTATCAGGATTATTGGATAACTTTTTGGATTTTTAACGTATCCAAATGATGCATCTCTCGTGTGTTATGGCTTTCCTGGAATAACACGAATTTATATTCTGGAAGTATTTTGTCTGTCCCATCTGCATACATTTTATGTTATCGGGATTATTGGATAACTTTTTGGATTTTTAACGTATCCATATGATGCATCTCTTGTGTGTTATGGCTTTCCTGGAATAACACGCAAGTGGATAAATGTTTTTTTTTTTCCCCGTAAAGAATTCCATTTTGTTGGACTGGATTCTATTTCTGGGACAAAAATTACATGAAAATGGAAAATTGTAGTGGGTCTGAAGTAGCAATTGGATTTTCTTTTATGTATCTATTCCCTAGGGTATGTTCCACTTTTCTTTTAAACAGTTCATGTCTGATCCATTTCAGTACCCAAACCTGGCAGATAGTAGGATACTGGAATGCTTATTGTGGTGGGATCACATTTGAACCGGAAAGTAAATTTAACGACTCTACTAAATTAATTCAGTTTAAATGACCATGAAAACTTTGCAGTTACTTGCATTTCCCCACCCCACTCCTCTGTCCTCCCCAGCGAGTTACTCTTGTTTCTGGTATTATAGTACACTGTAGTTGACATCTTGATCTGCTATGATTTATTCCAGTATTTTGACTCTGAAATAGTTTTTATATTTGGCCACTCAATATCTTGAATGAGTTTAAATTCGCAAAAAAAAGTGAATAAATAAAATATGTATTATAGCTGCCACCTGATTTTTAGTCTATTCATAATTTCAATGGGAAAGAAAGAGAGAAACAGACAAAATTACAAATATCAGGTTCTCCACTATTCCAATTTGGAATATGAACACGAGAGGAACAATTTCAACCTATAGTCACATGTTTTATGTTATGAGAGTACTTTCAACCTTAATTTTCCAATTCGTTTTTTTTAACTATTTGTTTCACTGGTATGAACAAACTGGCAATGCTTTTCAACATCATGGCATTCATTGTGAGATTTAAATTCGGAATTTCTTGGTAAAAGAAACGGAATTTGCTGATAAAATTTTAAATTTCTAATCTCAGTTTTATGCTACAGGAACACCCATGTACATATATGCATATACGTACAGGTTTATAGAGGTAGACTATGAATCATACATCATCATTTTCATGATATCTTCATATACAGGTCGGATTTTCACATTCTAATATCCTTCTGACCATAATCCGACGTGCTTGCTCGTGGTTTCCAAATCTTTTGGAATAAAATATTGTGTCTAGTTCCTCGTTTAGAAGATAAAAATCTTCCCAAGTTAATGAAGCTTTTCCAAAACATCAAGACGTCCGGAAGATCTTTGTTATTTTTGGTGGAGATACTTCATTACAGAAAGTATCACTATGAGTGGAACTAATGTCTGGCTGAACCTGAATGCAATTGATGATGTAAGCGTTCATGTTCTGTGAATTAATTATGTGGTGCTTTAGGAACTGTAACATTTTCTTGGATGTTGATATTACTTTTACGCTTTCAAGTCTCAGCAGCCCACCTCAGATTCTCCTGATGCAACTTCTTTTTTCATACTTTATGCTTAGCATTAAATTACCTTCTGATTAACATTTTAGCCTCATGAGTTGATGTGGTTGCCTCTTGGCTTTGTTCGTTACAGCTTAATGTAATACCGTGTTTGCTTGCCTCTACAAATCGTATTCATCCCATCTGCATTCTGACAAGACAGAATCAGGAGCGAGCTCCAGGATTGTTTGGTCACTACCGGAAGTATAAATCATATCATGCTTACTTACCATTTAGCTCAAATATTCTGTGCTCCGCTCCCCATCGCACTCTGTTCAATGCCAAATTTGTTGAAATGTTTTAGGCATTGGAAATAATTTGTGCTATAAAATATAAGTAGTTTTTCCAAGCTCTAAAATATTTATTTTTGTGTTAGTCAGTATGTCGTCATGTAACTATCTATTTGCAGACAAATATTGAAGTATCAGTGTCCAATTTTCACTTCATTTGGTATCTTTCCTGATAACTTATGTAGGCTCATGGAATGATTGAGATGCCAATCCCACCTCCAGAACTCTTAATCTTCGAACCTTTTATTGAAAATGACGACATAGTTGTTTCATCACAATCAAGTGGCAAAAATTATGCATAATTTTCTATGGAAAGGGCATAGCAGATGGGTAGAAATAACAGTTGGTGTTGTAGGAAAACGTGGTTCAATGCATTCATTGACACCTAGCATCACTGTGAAAGGAACTGGAGATATATTGTCACTCGAGGAGAAATTTCATGGTATGTAAAACAAATTAATAACTATATAGTTGAAGTCATAATTTATGAATTACTGGTAGATTCTCCATAATTCAACAAATAAATAAATTATAGCTAGGGCCTTACAAGATGATGCCTTTTGCGTGAAAATGTCTTATATCTAACATGGTTAATACTGGAAGGTGGAACTGGCATCAATTTGACTCCACCACCCCTCTCTTTAATAAGGTTGTGTGAACAAAGACTCACAAAAGGATTTTAGAGGAAAATCTTCTGGTAAATCATCAGGGAAAAAACCTGTTTGTTATAAATATGGCAGAATAGGCCACTGTGCTAATAAATGCATGACTAAACAGAGAATTAATGAATTAGTTGTTGATGAAGGCTTCAAGAAACAACTTTTTAAGTATTTTTATTAAAGTGAGTGAATCTGATTTTGATGTTAACCAGATCTATGAATCTGATTCGTCTAGTGAAACTACTTCTGATGAGCGATCTTGTAAAAATCAAGAAAGACCCTTATAAGGCTATCATGAAAATGATGATCTTGAATGTAATGTGCTTAGTAAGTCTGATAATTTGTTTCTAGATATACTTGATCAAATTGATTATTCATCTTTGAAAAGAAAGATTATTAGTCAATTTGTTGATAATCTAAAAATAATAATGAAGAAAAAATATAATCATAAAAAGTTTGAAAAACTTGATCAGAAAATTTTGAATTATGAAACATCATATAGTCAAGCCTTCATCATGCAACTGCTTGCGCCATCATGTGACAAGGTTCTTCCAGTCATGTTTGTTCGTTCTTTTATTTTTTATTTTTTTTCCCTCATGCTTATATTCTGTTCCTTAAATTAGTGATGGTGCCTTGGAGAAATGTAAACAGCGGATTGAATTAATAGCAAACACCATTACAGTTGGAAGGATTTTCGCGTATTGATGCATTCGTTAAGGTTGACAATGGCGAGGTATGTCAGGCTAAACTCTTATCAGTTGATACATTGTCCTTTGTGACACGACAAACATGGGAATGTATTGAAGTCTTTTTCTTATTTATTTTGTTTATAATAATTTTAGGTAGCTTTTGTCAGTGACAAATTAGAATTTTTGGCTGTAGAGAAAATTCTATAATGATACACATATAAGATGGTATATCGCGTGCTTTTATGTTGTTTAAAGGGTTACATTGCAATCTTCTGGTGAATTTCGGAAGTTGTCTTCTTCCTGTGTTGCGTTTAGAATCAGAGGGGAAGTGATTTTATTTAAGCTGAATGCTTTAAGTGGATAGAGCAAATAGTATTATTGGGAAACCATATCTTGTGATTTGAAACTTATATGAAGTCTCGTTTTGATCCAGTTGTGTGAATTATACAATTATAACTATTGATGATACCATTACAGGCGTTAATCATCGAAGTAAATACCGTTCCTGGGATGACACCTTTCACTGTTCTAATTCATCAGGTACCTGTTGATATGTTTGTATATTTAATTTGAGGTGCTCACTCAGTAGCATATAAATCAACTTAGAAAAGCAAAAAATCTGCAACATATATTTGGATGTTTTTAGAGAAAACTAATGTCGATTTTCTAACTAGAACTTTGAAATATCACTAACCATATAGATATTTTCTTTGCACAGGCACTGGAAGAGAAACCTCCATGTATCCTCAACTGTTCTGTCGTACACTGCTTGAGTTGGCCTCAGAGAGGTCTGTGTAAATTCTTGTGTTATTTATATTCGTTATTTCATTTCGAATGTTGTGTTATAACTGTGTTATAAACTTTTTCCAATAAAAAAATTTACTCTTTCACGAATTTTATTTAGTTTTGTCTCTTTATAGTTCTATAAAAATGACTATACATATCAACTATAGAGGGCAAAGAATCCCTGAAATATGTCTTCATTGCTTAGTTTCTGGCAGTAAATGGAAATTTTGGGTTTTATGGCTTTAGTTGTGTCTTGCTGATAATGGCATTGTTGGCACCAGAAGAGCCATTTTTTTTTGAGGTTGTGAGATTTCTAGGCCTCACAACTAATTGCTTGGTCATAGAAATGGGACACGGATGGTATGTGTGGCGCCCTTGGGTACCCCACACCAAGTGTAGGGGTCTAGGCCAGTCTTCCACCCACATGGTCGGCAAGCTCGCCATAAGCACACACATGGGATACAACGAAAATTATGATATCGTTATTAGAGCATGTTTGGTAGTACCAGCCACACACAGAGCTTATGGCAATCCTATGGAGCCTATGAAAATGGTCGGTTCGCTAGGTCCATGACTAGTAGCCTTCAAATCTCAAGCTGTGATTCAATAATCAAGTATGATAATTCATAGTGGATAAGCATTTGACAGAGTTGTAGCTACCAATTAAAAATGGATTCTACAATTATGTAGTCCATTCTTGAATAGGTTCAATCAGTACAATGAACAGTCATCCCGAAGAGTCAATTTCTTCATGTTACCATCAGAATGATAAGCAATACACCTGTAGATTGAGACATTCTAACCATTGCAGTTAATAGTTACATCTTGTGACCAGTAATGCCTTGTAATAATGCTGAATCTGTCAAGATTTTGTATGTCAAATTTCCTAGAACTTATGATGGTACACGTGAAGATGATTGTCTGTCATTTATATATTGTGTTCAATCCATGTCGGTATAGACCTCTAAACTCAGCTTTTTATTTCTCTTTAAGAGAATTCCATTCCTCTGGTTTGACTTTATAAATTATGTTCAAGTCGTCTAGATGAAGCTCGGTAGGATAATGCACATATTCACTGCATAGGTTATATCGATAAATAAATTAGCTTCCCGATCGAGTGTTGATATCTCCCACGATTATGGCTTCTAAAAGTTTATGATTCAATTCTATAGGGATATCGACAAGTTTATTGCTAGGCATCCTGAGTGTCACTTGAAGCGTTTTTGTAGGTTTAATCTGACTAGGAAGGCACAATGTGATAAGGATCATGTTATCAAAGGAAACAGACTTGGGTAATGGGTATTGTGTACATTTCATTTTACCATGTTGTCTTAGTATTGGTCACAAATTTATTTTTGAGGTTAGGCACTCCATTCATTTTAATTCCATTAGCGTATTATACTAGGGAAACCAATAGAATGGAATGGACCCATAGAAAGGACCAACATCACTCGACTTTTTCCCATAATTTTTTTTTTTTTTTGAAAGGTAATCAATAATTTTATTAATCAATGCATAATATACAGGAAGTGTATTATCAAGTTAAATCAGAAAGTAACAACATGAAATTAGGCAGCCCGTCTATATGCCTAATAGCCACAGTATTAAATTAAGTATACAATGTCAAATAAAACAATTTCCTAATTTGCTCTGTTGTCCGTGATTGATCTTCAAAACGGCGACTGTTTCTTGCTCTCCACACACACCAGACAATGCAATCCGGAATAAGGTCCCAAATAAGTTTGTTATCCTTATCTCGAAACTTTCTGTTACATGTCTTTAACATCCATAATTTTAAGGTCTTAAGAATTGAGGAATTGATGTCCGAATATCATATAGTAACATTTAAATCAATTGATATCATTACTTGACATCTTTTATAAATCAGAAATCTTCATCGCAAATTCTCTGACTGAGAATCTTTTGTATGCATTCGAGTTAAATCATGTATGTTGACCTAGAAACGATGAGAAGACCCAATAGTTTAATCAATCTTATCTTTTCACGAATTTGATAGGCACGTGAAATTTTATTTTCACGAGTCCTTGAATATACTAATTGGAGAAGATGGGTGAAATTTTACATGAGCATGTTCATGTAGATCAACTTGGATTAACACTACATGCCACCAATCTACGGCCAGGATCGACGTCAAATGGCGAGCATCAACCCCGGCAAAGAGCGTTTTGTAAGATCTCGAGGGTGGCTCTGCCACAAAGTGGTGGAGCTTGAAAACACAAAAGGCCTCAAATCCTTAACAGTGAGCCATGTATTGAAATATTCTCTAAACTGAGTGATTATGCCATCTTTTAGGGTCCAAACATGAACCCAGTACACCTGAGCCCCTTCCCAGCCCTCCACTATCACACATTCATCAATGGCGTCGATGCTTCGAGGCTCGAATTTGAATGCGGTGGTGGAGCATTTTCCGGTGAGCATTTTCATCATGTGGTGGCAGTTTTGAGGGCCGTGGAACCACCACTCTAGGTCTGTGGCTATGAGGCCAGCCACTGTGGCGGTGTCGCCACTTGATAATCCTTTGTAAAGGGTGTTTACAATGGCCTTGTTCTTGTTCTCCGGTAGCGGCGCCGCCTCTGAATCAACACTTGAGATTTCCATTGTGTAGTTTGGGAGTATAGGGAAAAGGAGTAATTGGATCTTGCATGGTGTGGCCAAGTGGAAAAGCTCTTTTATATAGGAAACTTTATAGAGGAATGGGACCCAACAAGAAATGATGACAAATTATAGACTTAAAATTATTAAGTGCATGTTTGTCTATCATTATTGTGATGAAAATAGTGTAATGAATAGTATTTTTTGGAGAATGTATGGTTAAAATTGAAAGAAACTTTATCGGTTTGTGTATAATATTTTATTATTTGAATGTGTGGTGGAGATTGATTACTGTAGAAAACAATGTTTTGAAAAATGGTAGACAAACAGGGGCTAAACTTTTTAGATAAACTTACAAACTAAGACGATTTAGTTTGCACCGGTACCAGATAATTACAAAACAACATAGTTCAATCTTCATACGTAAAAACTTACGAAGTTTTTAATCAGCTTATAAGTTGTGTATGTCTCATTATCACTTCTTAATTATAATCTGCTATCAACAACAATGTCATTTTCTGCTTAAATTTTTTAATTACTTCCCTGTTTTGTCTGAGAATTATTCCACTTTGATCCTTACTCTTCTTGCTTCATAATATTATCGTGACATGTTCGACCTACTAAATNGTAATGATAGAATATCGTTGATGTGACAATTTAAATGAAAAATGGGATAGGACAATTCAATCCCCATCAAACTCAAGAAAATTGAATTGTCATATCTCATTATTTCACCTAATTTGTCATATTGATAGGCGTATTTTATACACTTATTTAGACCATTAAATTAGAATATTTGGTAGTGATTTGGATTAGTTATAGCTTAATTTTGTGTTAATTATGTTTGTTCGCTAGAACTCAATGCAAATTGGTAGATTTGAAAACAAATGGATGAAAAACTTGCGAAAATGAAGGAAATTCAAAATTTGGGGACCAAAGTGTAAAAATTCAATTGTTGATTCCGATCACAAAATGATGATTGAAGATCATATATGAACAATTGGATGCAATTGGAGGTCAAAGGAGTGAAATATAGTGGAAGTATTTTCACAAATCAATTTCCAGCCGAAGAAGTTATACTCCGAATTTTTAGCCTCAACTTGAGACCCATTTTGTGGATAACAAACGCTCGTATTGGAAAAATTGTATTTCTAGAAGAATTGTAGCCTTTTGAATTATATTTCTAACTCATCTTTAATCACCTCAATCGGATATTTTTATAGAAAGTTATGGTCAAATTACTGAAAGCTGCTCATGGACGAATCGAAGCGAACCTGCACGCGCGGACAATTCATGGCATGCACTCGGTATCCTATTTCTCCCAACCCAAGAGCCATTTGGCCCAATGGCGCACGCACAGTGGTTATGCCTATGCACATCGCATGCCATTTTTGCAGATGAATCAACAATTTCCTTTCGCAATTCAAACTCTTTTGGAACCAAATTGAACACGATTTTGACTTATTTTCTGGCTCTTATAAATAGAGAACGAGGGCTACACATTGAAAAAACTTCTCTTGCCTCTTCATACACAATAGTATCATCAAATTCATCAAGAAAAAGTGGTCAATTACTATATTTTGAGAAGATATCAAGCCCTAACAAGAAATTAAAAGTCAATTATATCAAAATTTTGAAGAATTCAACATTGGGCTTGAAGATCGACATCTTTTAATTTATTTCATGATCCAAGTGATATTTTTCTATTATTCTTTTTATAATTTATATATTAACGTGCTAGGATAGATCCGTTTTTGTATTAGATGAAGATGAACCGTATTATTTATTTATTTTTAATTCAAGATTAGTAATTTAATTTATTTCTTGCGTTTCTTGATTAATTTTGCATACGCATTGCATTATTTAATTGATTGGTCACAAAATAGATAATTAGTTACTTATTGTAGTGTTGGGAGACTCACAATAAGTTTAGAACGCGATAAAATTCACATATGTGCAATAGATGTTAGAAATAACATTTATCAAGTGTGCAATCATATAGATAATTTAAATTTTAATGAATTCTAATCATTCGAATTCGGGTTAGGAATAGATTCGGGTCGTGGTTATGATATATTTAATTTGTCTTGGAAAAAAAAATTATATATCATAATTTTATTGATTGTCATGAACGCATGAATGAAATTAAATTACAAATAAAAAAATTATATATCATAATTTTATCAATTTTCAAAAACGCATGAACTGAAATTAAATTACAAATCAAGAATTGAAATAAATAACAATAGGCGGATTCGAAATTCAATATAATCATCCATAAATTGATAAAAATCATATTTTTACCGGTTTCTTAAATTAATTTAATATAAAACAAAATCAAACTCTCTTTTGTTTAAATAATTTGAATCTCATAAAAAGTTAGTGAATTTGAATTGAATTTATTCCCTGTGGACGATACTCTCAACTCATCAATTTTATTACTCGTCAACGATCACGTACGCCTGTGAGTTTCGAATCATTATTATAATGATAAATAATATTACTCTTTTCGAAATATTGTTTTTTTTAATTTTTTGGCGACTGTTTAGCATATATGTAAGTGCGCAATCTTATGGGATAACTCGTCACTTAAAATAACAATTATTTTGAAATAAATAACTGGTAACACCATCTTAGTTTTGACATTTATAAATCTTCTTTAGGCATTGTAAATAATATTCATTGGCACATGTAAAATTACTATAGTTTTGTCTCAAAAAAACCCATTTTTTCTCCATTTTGATGATAGGTAATAATCATATTGTTAAAATAAATGCCATTAACAACAGTCGAGTTGGCGGACCTAGGGGGGTCCTATCAACTTTTGAGATTTTTTTTAAAGTCATGTTTGGTATCGATTGAAATCTAAATTTTAATCTAAATCAAAATTAGCAATTAATTTTAATAATATATTTCATGGAATTCATAACTGTTTAATTTTTATCAAAATTTACTAAAAATTTGATTTTAATCTTCATCAAATAGGGGCAAAATCACAATAAATTTTAATTTCGATAACATGATAATTTTAAAAATTCTCCGACGATCGTACGCTCATCGAATTTACAAATTGCTTATATCATCTCAAAACTTATTTCGAGAACTACATTATGGGCATATCGAATAGTCCAAACATATATCGAAAATAGTTAAAAATACGTTAAACGTGTCTTAAAGAAAGACGTCTAACTCGCATTTTTTTTAAAAAAAATCAATTATTTCATTAACATTTATTATTTTTGCGATACAAATTTCTCAATATAATTTTCATCATTTTATTAGGAAATTTTCAAAAAAATTTAAAATTTTATATCCGAAAAAGTCATAT
>OU503039.1:920693-943952 GCA_912172775.2 Fraxinus pennsylvanica
ATTAGTACTTTTTTTATATGTTTCTTGATTTTTTTGTTAATAATGTACATTAATATCTGTTCATTTGTTTCATTTCTCTATCACAAGTACCAACTTTCTTCATTTTAATCGAAAATGTTCAAAAAACAAATTTCGAGGGGCAGCCCCCGTGGGCCCCCACCTCTTCAATTCCGGGACCCCCCTAGTTTGAAGGGCTAGCTCCGCCCCTTGTTACGGATACACATTGTTTAAAAAGAACTACTTGAGGCATACACCTCGAAGTCCACCTCATACAAGGCTATCATATAATGCCTCAAAACTCGCTTCTTAAATTCCATTTGTGAGGCTTACTCGATTTACTTAGGCTTACACTTAATTTAACTCGAGCCAATTCATAAGTGTAGTTTCTACGCTTATTCGAAGCCATAAATCATGATATTTTTTTGTCTATAAAATTCTACCTCATTTATATTATATTGTATTTTGTAGGTAAAATTTTATGTTTGATGAAGAATTGAAGAAAATAATACAAAATAGGGGAAAAAATGGTGAAATTCAAATATTGGACTCATTTCTAAGCAATTGGAAAGGAATAATGACAAACTCGAATGAAATTTATAATTTTGGGATCAAATTCTACAAGTTAGAATTTGAGAAGGACATTGGTTGCACAATTGATGAACTCAAGGACTAACTTGCAATATTTGAGAAAGATGAAACCTTGGAGAGATATTACACTAAATGGGCCTCAACTTCGAATTTCAATGGGAATGGAACTCAAGTAGGTTTGGACCCCTTTTGGACTAGTGGCTAGCGACTGACTTTGAAGAAAAAAATACCAATTAGACTTCTAATTGGACATAAACATTTGGCGGCTAAGTTGGAGAAACAAAAGAAAAAAAACTTGAGAACAAGGGAGAAGAGAAAAAAACCTGCAGTATAGAGAGAGAAGAAAAAGCTGCCAGAAGAAAGAAAGAAAAAAAAAAAAGAGAAAAGAAAAGGTCAAAAGGAAGAAAACGGCTGCAGCGGACAGAAAAGAAAAGGGGAAAAAAAAGGGAGACTACAGACACTAGAAATTTCACGTTTCATCAATTTTTGGTAATATCTTTTCACTTTTGTGCGTTTTTATTTTTACAGTATAAATAACTAATTTTTATATTATGGAAAACAATGTAGTCGACTTGTGATTCTTTATTTTTTTAATTCAAAATTTCTGTGATTTATTTATTTATATGTTGGTTTTATTATGAGTTTAATGTATTAAATTACTTGATCAATAATTTGAAAATTATGTGAGTCTCTTACGAATCGAGAGGTGAGTTTGAGGTTTAGACCATATAATAAAATCTAGTAAATTAGTATAATGTGTAGAAAGACATATACTGATTATTGCGGTCATAATATGAATTCTTAGAACTAGTATTTCGTTTAATTAAAGTTAATTCAAATAAAGATATGGAATTGAATTAGTTAAATAGGCTCAATGAGAATTCGAGAGGGGTAAATTGAATACAATAGAATAATTCAATCGAACACTACATTATGTTATGAATCTTGAATTAAGAATTAAGGTGATCAATAGATGAAATTATTATACCCTAATATTCATCATATATTTGAATATTCAATTATCAATTGTTTGCAATCTTTTTATATTTTCAATTAATTAAAAGTAATGAGGAAAAATAATCATAACCATCATAATTATTTACTTGTTTTTATCAAACAAGAGTTAGAAAAATTAGATTAAGTCATAAAGTATAGTTCTCGTGGGAACGATATCCGGACTCATATGTTCACTATCTTACTTGTTAAGATATCATACACTTGCAATATAAAAAACGCAACATCAACTAAGGAGTTCATCTATTTGATTGTATTTTTAAAATATTTAATTATTGGCATTAGCTTTTTGAGCTATTGTCTATAATTTAAAATATTTTATGGAGTTTTTATTTCTTCTATCTACCTATGGAAGAAAGTGGAAAGGAAAATACACCATTTCAATTGGATGATGATGACAAAGAATGAAAAGAAACTTACAATATTAGTAGTGAGATATAAGAATACCTTTTAATCTTTTAGTAATAGTAATAAATTATAATTTTATTACATGATCACTAATAGATATTTTCTATTTTATTGATCTATTTATGTTTGTTTGCAAGTTAGACTTTTAACTTTGTTAATTAAAAGATTTATGGTATATTACGAGTATATTTTAATAGAATTTTGAATTCTTTTATTGTTATGTCTCGAGGCTTGAATTGAGGTACGCTTCAAGGAGATAAAATATCTCATCCCCATTCTTTTTCTTTACGGTCCAATATTTTTTTCTCCAAGGTCTTCGTTTTCGTGTATCTAATCTCGAATTTCTTGATCCGATTGAAGAGAGTGATCATGATATAGGAGCGTCTGTCTGCTCCAGTCTATATATGACCTATCATTTGCCTTGCTAAGCAGTATGCGGTATGCCTAGGATAAATATAAGTATTTCTAAATATTGGAGGTCCGTGGTCTGGAAAAGGGGTTTACTGTAAACATGTGGGGATTGTTCCAAGAACTTCAGGTGTGCACTCTCATTTTCAAATTTAAATACAATTACCTTAGTACAAGAGGAAAAGATGCAGCTTACCTTTTACTCTCATTTTCACATTGCCCCCTTTTATATTTCCATCTCCTTTCAATGGACGCCGGATATCCATCCTAACCCACAAGAGAATTAGTAAGAATATTTTCTTTATCGCCTTGAGACGATGTTCATAAAATACGTACGTAAAATATTTATTTGAGACCTATTTTGAGCAAATCTTATGATTACCAACTATCACATTCTAGGAGCATCATGGTGTCAACGACTCGTACTCTGAATGGCTAAATACGTTGATCATAGCACTGCAGCAGGCAACTCTAATACTATAGTCCTTCTATCAGTGGAACAAGGGATTCTTATACAACTAGCAAGTCATCTAATCGCATCAACGTTCCAAATGTAAAACTTCAATCCAAGGAACCTAAGTGGAAATGTCTTCAACTCTTCTTTAGCTAACCTTTTATTAGGGGTACATAATTGTTTAAAGGAACTATTTGAGGCACATACCTCAAATTCCACATCATACGAGGCTTTCATACAATGCCTCAAAACTCGCACCTTAAATTCCATTTGTCAGGTTTACGCCTCGATTTACTTCATGCTTACACTTTGACTCAAGCCAACTAAGGTGTTTACCCATTTGATTTTATTTTTAAAATATTTAATTATTGGCATTAGCCTTTTGAGTTATTGTCTATAATTTAAAAATATTTTATGGATTTTTTATTTCTTTTTTCTACCTATGGAAGAAAGTGGAAAGGAAAATACACCATTACAATTGGATGATGATGACAAAGAATGAAAAGAAACTTACAATATTAGTAGAGAAAGGAAAATACACCATTACAATTGGATGATGATGACAAAAAAAGAAAAGAAACTTACAATATTAGTAGTAAGATATAAGAAAATCTTTTAGTTATCTTCACTTCTAGTAATAGTAATGAATTATAATTTTATTACATGATTACTAATAGTTATTTTCTATTTTATTGATCTATTTATGTTTGTTTGCAAGTTAGACTTTTAATTTTGTTAATTAATTTTATTTTGGATTTTTAAAAAGATTTATGGTATATTACGAGTATATTTTAATATTATTTTGAATTATTTTATTGTTATATCTTGAGGCTTAAATCGAGGTTCGCTTCAAGGAGATATAACATCTCATCCACATTCTTTTTCTTCACAATCCAATATTTTTTTCTCTAAGGTCTTCGTTTTCGTGTGTCTGATCTCGAATTTCTTGATCAGATTGAAGAGAGTGATCAAGATGTAGGAGAGTCAGTCTACTCCAGTCCATATATGACCTACCGTTTGCCTTGCTAAGCAGTACGCCTAGGATAAGTATAAGTCTTTCTAAATATTGGAGGTCCGTGGTCTAAAAAGGGCGTTTACTGTGAACATGTTGAAGGGATTGTTCCAAGACCTTCAGGTGCGCACCCTTATTTTAAAATTTAAATACAAATACCTTGGTACAAGAGGAAAAATCCAGCTTGCCTTACTCTCATTTTCATATTGCACCATTTTAGTCGTTATTGGGTCTCACTCGTCTAAAAAAAGTCAACAATAACGACTAGTTTTTCAATTTTAATCCGATTTTAATCAATACCAAACAAGCTCATATATTTCCACCTCCTTTCAATGGAAGCCGAATATCTATCCTAACCCACAATCGGAATTATCTTATTAAATTTTCCTATTTAGATATTTACAAGAGAATTAGAAAGAATATTTTCATTACCGCCTTGACACACTGTTCATAATAATCAATTTTTTTTTTTTGGCCATTCAAATATGTACATAAAATATTTGTTTGAGAACCATTTCGAGCAAATCTTACATTCTTGTTTAGGATTGTGGAAATTGACAAACTTACTTTTGGTGCTAATTGATATTTACCGTGCTTCGTCTACCCACTAAATTGGGATTTATCGGGATCAATGATATGAGCTTCCACAATATAATCATGAACCTTTCATAAGATGATTGCTCCGAAGAATTTGATTTATGATTCTTGACTTCAATAATGTAGAATTTATGCATTTAAGTATCATTGAAGCAAGTTGTTCTTTGTTTTTTCAAGAGAACATTTTTATGTATTATTTGGCGTATCACTAAAAAATGCTAAAAGCTTTGAATTAGTCAATGTTTATCTTGTCAAACGTTATTATTAGATTAATTTTAAATGAATAATTTTTTAAAAAAATGTCGTACTGCTGGTATTAGAATATATGTACGGTTTGTCTATCTTTTTGTTGAATTTATTCTTCATTTGACCATTCAACAAATTAATTATTTTATTCTACATAATTTTACTTTAATCATTTCCTATTTAAAAAAAAAAACCTCTAACTTATAATAATTACTGACTTTGTAAATAACTGAGTCGTGCCATAAGACCGTAGTAATTTAAATAAATGAAATTTTTATTTTTCTTCTTTTCTTAATACTGAATTTCTCACAGTTACATGTGGTGGAGTTTATATTTGGTGTAAAGTCCATTAAATATTGTTAATTACATTTATTCTAAGGTTGCCGGGCCAGATGAATTTACTTTTAAATGTTATTTAATCTGACATTGTATGAATTTAATTGACTAATTATAAAAAAAAAAGGGGGATTCGGTTCGAAATTTTGTATTTTTATGAGAGATACGTAGTATGATTAGAATGCCGTAGAAAAAAAGTCAAATTAGAACGCGAAGCAATAATAAATATCAAATATCTAAACATAGCAACAAAATTTCAAGAATTAAATAAAGGCAAAATTCAGAAAACATACTCACTTTTTTCTCTCTCATCTTATCAATCACACATTTTACAATAATATAATATTGCAGGTAAACTCAAAAAAATATATATATATTTTTTTTTTCAAAAAATTATAATTCCGAATAATGGGGCCGAACAGAGGCTAAAGTTGTAGAAGACTTTCATCTCGTGCACTTTGACTTCATTTTTCGAAACTCATTTTTCTTTCCACTCACTTTTATCGACACATTTACATGAGATCCACAACTTATATCCATTTTTTTAAATACACATTAATCAACTTTTATCAAAATTTACTAAAAATATAACATTAGTCAAATCAAACAAGGGTTGGTCATTCTAGATGACTAAATTGATTATTATTAATTTTTTATTTAAGAATTTTCTATGAAAATTTTGAATATGTACGGTGCTGTTGAATATATGGCCATCACCATTTTACTTTTGTGTACTTAATTGTACTTTATTTATTAGAGTAATAATTAAATAATTAATTAAGATTAGACTAATAATGCTCCTTAAATCTCTTTTAAAATTTTCTCAGAATACAGGTTTTTGGCCAAATTATTGCATTAATAAGTTGTATTATCCTCGAGAAATTCCAAAATAAATATCATAACAAAATTAAACGACGCGTTTTTTTTTTCGTTTAACACTTCTATGGAGTGGTGCGACTACGTGGAAGGTCCACTGCGTTATGCATATCAATTAAACAATTTTCATCCGTTTGAGAGATGTTAAGTGGCGCAGAATGGTAAAATTGTAACAAAAATTGAAGTTCAATTATTCAATTGAAAGTAAATTGAAGTGATTTCAGATGAAATTCACCCTATTTAACGAGTACTGCCGAACAAGATATGATATACATCTCTTTCGTTGAAATGTTATACCACTATAGCAGCACTTCAAATTTAAAAAATACAATAGATTAAGAATTTATAAATCAAAATTAATATGGCTTTTTGTAAGTATTCGGGATCTTTTGCGTGTGAGATTCCACCTCCAAAAAAAAACTAAGTGTCCAAAGAGTAGAGTCCTTTCTTAGTTGATCACTTCCCAAAGTTAGCCTGTAACTTGTGTAGTTGATATTCCGTGTAAAATCGTTTGTTTGAGCTTTATTTACGAAATCCAAAGAAGAATTTTATATTATTGGGATGGCAATATTTGGCGGTATCAACTTTTCTTTTGTATTTTATTTAATAATTTTGTGCTCTGACTTGTCGAACAATTATTACGTGATTCATTATTAAAGTAAAAACATTCTCATATTTTACACAGAGTTGCTTACTCAACTAGAAACATCTTTAATTATTTTTCAAGTTACGGGTTAAGTTCATTATTTTAGAGTTGATTACACGGAATTCTGATCCTTAACACGTGATTAATTTGTGACAATGTAATCTCAAAAGTTTTTAATTTTACCATTTATGAATTGTTTCATTATATCATCTTTTATAAGGATTACTCCGATGGGAGATATTTTTCTCGCCCAAAATTTGAGGTGACACGTGTTGCAAATAGTAACAATTTATACAAAATCATAAATTTCACCTTCTTGACAAGGGTCCGACCGCCCTTGGTATGACCTTGTGGTCGAGTACGATCTTCGTTTGGGAGTTGTGATCGATCAAGGTCCGACTCTGGTAAAAAAAATATGCATTGACATCTATGACGATCAAGATTTATTGGACCTCATTCACTCAGTTAAGGTCGAAATATTATTCTCGACCTTCGTGGGCGAATAAGAATAAGTCCATGCATTGAAAGTTCAAAGTCCAAGCGTGGTGTAAAATCGTACGGAACCATAATTGAATGCACCTTGCTGGGTCATCCATTCGAAGCATACGGTTGTACTTTCAATGAATGGACGGAAATACCCCCAACGGCATTATAGTAAATAGCTGTTGACGAATTAGTGGGCCACAACGCAACGCAATAAGTATTAGAATTGGTTGGAGCCGGCATCAGTCTCCACCTCCCTCATTAAACTCTCCTTTACTCAAATTATCACTCAAGTTTTAGGGAAATTTTAAACTTATCGTTTAATTATTTTTGTGACAATTTTAGTCACTAAAGTTAAATCAAGTAAAATAATTGGTCGTGAGATGGATGCTCTCAAAAATCTGGCTCCTTCATCCTTGATATTGACTAAAAATCGTGTCCATGTTTAAGGATGCAACGAGATTGGGTAAAATCAAAATATGGCACATCAAACAAGTCAAAACCAAGGAAAAGAAAATTGTTTTCCAAGTTTCAAGGCAAAGATGGCCAATCAAACATGGCCTAAGTGTCCAAAGAGTAGAGTCCTTTCTGAGTTGATCACTTCCCAAAGTTAGCCTGTAACTTGTGTAGTTGATATTCCGTGTAAAATCGTTTGTTTGAGCTTTATTTACGAAATCCAAAGAATAATTTTATATTATTGGGATGGCAATATTTGGCGGTATCAACTTTTCTTTTGTATTTTATTTAATAATTTTGTGCTCTGACTTGCCCAACAATTATTACGTGATTCATTATTAAAGTAAAAACATTCTCGTATTTTATACAGAGTTGCTTACTCAACTAGAAACATCTTTAATTATTTTTCAAGTTAGGGGTTAAGTTTATTATTTTAGAGTTGATTACACGGAATTCTGATCCTTAACACGTGATTAATTTGTGACAACGTAATCTCAAAAGTTTTTAATTTTACCATTTATGAATTGTTTCATTATATCATCTTTTATAAGGATTACTCGGGTTGAAGATATTTTTCTCGCCTAAAATTTGAGGTGACACGTGTTGCAAATAGTAACAAGTTATACAAAATCATAAATTCTACCTTTCTTGACAAGGGTCCGACCACCCTTGGTACGACCTTGTGGTCGAGTACGATCTTCGTTTGAGAGTGGTTGTGATCGATCAAGGTCCGACTCTGGTAAAAAAAAATATGCATTGACATCTATGACGATCAAGATTTATTGGACCTCATTCACTCAGTTAAGGTCGAAATATTATTCTCGACCTTGGTGGGCGAATAAGAATAAGTCCATGCATCAAAAGTTCAAAGTCCAAGCGTGGTGTGAAATCGTACGGAACCATAATTGAATGCACCTTGCTGGGTCATCCATTCGAAGCATACGGTTGTACTTTCAATAAATGGACGGAAATACCCCCAACGGCATTATAGTAAATAGGTGTTGACGAATTAGTGGGCCACAACGCAACGCACTAAGTATTCGAATTGGTTGGAGCCGGCATCAGTCTCCACCTCCCTCATTAAACTCTCCTTTACTCAAATTATCACTCAAGTTTGAGGGAAATTTTAAACTTATCGTTTAATTATTTTTGTGACAATTTTAGTCACTAAAGTTAAATCACGTAAAATAATTGGTCGTAAGATGGATGCTTCTAAAAAATTTATAATTAATTAATTGTAATTATACTTATGAAATCTTGATATCGACTAAAAACCGTGTCCATGTTTAAGGATGCAACGAGATTGGGTAAAATCAAGACTGAAAATTCTATCCCACTTAGTGATAAGATTCTAGTCATGGACCATTTTCAAAACCTAGGTATCTTGCCATCCCTTTACATGTTGAGAAACTAAGCCCCCGTTTGGCACCCATTAATTTCTCATTCTCATTCCCATTCTCATTCTCATTCTTCATTTCAACCACACATTTTTCAAATAAAATAATATTACACACAAATCAAAAACTTTTCATCACTTTTCCATCACACATTCTCACATCAATCACTATTCCAAAATTTCTATTCTCCTCAAAATTAGATTCAAACACACCCTAAATATCTTTAAAACAAAATGTGATTTTTAAGATAAAAGTCATCTACAAGAAATTCAAACAGCTCCCTTTCACCTTAACCTTATATTTCATCGTGCAAAAAGGTTGCAACGAAGCTAAAAGAGGACCTCATTTGGAATGGATCGATTGCTCTACGTGAAGGTTTAAGTTTAACATCTACCACAAATGGTCATATTAATGTGAAAATTTTCTTGAAGTTAAGGGACCATTAGTGAAATTAACACATAAGGTATCAATTGGGCCGTTCTTATCAGGGTAACGTAGGTACTATGCGCACTGAATAAGTACGGCCTTACCTAAGCACTTTCATTTCCAAATGTAGGTGGTGGTGGGACCTCCGCTGTCTAGAATAATTAATTTGTGGACCACAAACAATTTTTTTAATAATTAATTTAGGTTTTTGTCTTTGTTCAAAGTGTTCGTACTTTCCGCACAAGAATTTATTGTGTGATATGTGTCCTTCCTCAGATAACTTCTCCACCGAATAAATTTGGCATACTTTCATTTTTCCAGTAATGCCCTCGTCAACTACTATTATTTACAACTATCCTTTTATGTCCTTCGCCGTACGTCCGCTGTCAATGCTCCTTTTTCCAAATTAAATACTTGGAAAATAGGTACCTAGATATCTTTTATTTTTGTATAATCTATTTCATTTTTTGAAAATTGAAATTTTAATAAATTTTGATAAAATTTGTGAATATCATAAATTATATTGTTAAAATTAATTATTGACTTTGATTTAATTTTTTATAATTTTTTAGTTGAACCAAACAGGAACTTAGCTCATTGTTCGGTAAAAATCAATTTTCTTCTATAGATTTTAATAATAATAAAAAGATGAAATGCGTAGTTGAAAATTTGATAAAATTATGAATCTTAATAAATATAAAAAGACACCACAATACATAGAATTCATTTGCAGAGAAACTTTTTGAATTTATAATATTTATAATTAATTAATTGTAATTATACTTATGAAATCTTAAGCTTGAAGTAATAATATATTTATACTTTTGTAAACTATTCAATTTTATCCTAAATTAGTTGTGAAACATATTATTTTGTAATTAACATGAAAAATATTATCAATGCCATTAATCCAACAAATTGAAGTTTGTACACAATTTGTTGACCTGCAATATTTTGGTTGATAAGGGGCAATTATGTCCTTATAAAAGTAGCTGATATCATCCACGATGGTTGTGGAATCATTCTAAAAAGGACAATATTGTTATTTCAAACGTACATTCTTCTTCGTCAAACAATACTCTCTCCCCAGTTCACATTTATCAACTGCTCAAATCCATGCCACTCTTTTCTGTTAACGGTTAATCATCCAACATATATATATGTATGTATGCACATATACAGTATTCATCATCTTATAAGTTACACACAAATTATTGTTATTGAGCTTTTCTCATTAAATTTTTGAATCTTTTTAGCAATGAAGAAGCAAA
This sequence comes from Fraxinus pennsylvanica, assembly GCA_912172775.2. Taxonomy (NCBI): domain Eukaryota; kingdom Viridiplantae; phylum Streptophyta; class Magnoliopsida; order Lamiales; family Oleaceae; genus Fraxinus; species Fraxinus pennsylvanica. The sequence goes on from OU503039.1 coordinate 931,312, forward strand.
AATCAATACCTGAACCCAACTTCAATCGGTTTGATCTTCTCTCTGATGAGATAGTTTTCTTAATTCTTGATTCTCTCGATGACCCACTTGATAAAAAATCAGTTTCTCTTGTTTGTAAATCATTATATGCTATTGAATCTCGCCATAGGAAGATCTTGAAACCCCTTCGTTCAGAACACATGAAGAAAAATTTGATTCGATACCCTTTTATTTCACATCTCGATCTTTCATTATGCCCGGTAATTACAGACAGTTCTCTAGGTGTAATATCAGGGTATTGTAAAGAAACGTTGAGGTCAATTAATCTTTCAAGGCCCAGGTTTTTTTCCCATGTTGGATTATCAAATTTGTTAGTGAATTGTAGGAATTTGGTAGAAATTGATTTGTCAAACGCCACGAATTTGAAGGATTTGGCCGCGGCCTCTATAGCCGAGGCGAAGAACTTGGAGAAATTGTGGTTGGTTAGGTGCAAATCTATCACTGATATAGGATTAGGGTGTATTGCTGTGGGTTGTAGGAAGCTGAAATTGCTTAGCTTGAAATGGTGTTTTGGTGTTGGTGATTTGGGAGTGGGATTAATTGCTGTCAAGTGTAAGGAAATTCGCAGTTTGGATCTATCGTATTTGCCGGTAATACAGCTGTTCTTTGACATTAAAATTATTGATTCAGGATTATTTCTTTGATTTTGATGTTTCTTCATTTAATTCAGAATTGGTATGGGTCTTGCAGTGTAGTATATTGATTAGTTTATGATAATTTTAAGGATATATGTTCTAGTTGATCCTTTATGTTTTCTCCCTTCTGTGGTTTAATTGTTGTTTCTTCTTGACCGACTTACGTTTTTTCCTGTATTTTGATGACTTTTGTTATGTTTGTTACCCTTGTTTGTTTCTAGCTAAATGTAATTAATGGTTGTAGGTTTATGAGATTCATCTATGATTATTAGTTTCACCATGTTAGTTTTTTGAAGCTATATTCTCTGTGTTTCTTGGATTTACAACTGATAGTTATGAGATTGCGTTTTAAGATTAGATATTGCCTGTTTAAGAACCTCTAAGTCACTTTTATTTTGTACTATATGCAATTTGTCAAATTATCAACGTTGCTTAATGGAAAATTTTTAGGTGTTATGAACATACGTATGGCTTACTCTTATTTTATTTTTATTGTTTGCGTCTTTGTATGCAGTGGAATGGTTCGTCACTCTATACATATGTATCATACGAATGCAAAAGACGTGTTCTATTCTCTGTCTTTCCATAGTCATCTGTGTCATCCTCCAACAAAAACACGTGTATCGGTGTATATGACACCTTCCTTTAAGTTAAAGTAGATCAAAGTTTATAAACTCTGTGTTTTCAGATTTGATGTTCTATTTTTTTTAATACAACTTATAAAACATCAAATTATTATGGTTTCATCATTCTTCACTAAGCTCATGCTTAAGTTTTGTTGTGATTTCTTCTCTGTTTTTCAAAGAAAGTATTTCTCTAAGACCAACTAAACAGATATTTAAGCAATTAAATTAATAATGATTTGTGTTTTGAGATAAAGACAATGACTGATATAGCTTTGCGAAAGCATCATGTGATTGAATACTCTTGTTTTACTGTGTTTAATACATCTGAGCTTGATAATATCTTTGATTCTTTTATTTTCCTTTGTGTAGATCACAAACAAATGCTTATTTCAAGTCCTAGAGCTGCAACACCTCGAAGATTTGATTCTAGAAGGATGTTTTGGTATTGACGATGACAGCCTTACAGCACTTAAACAAGGATGCACATCGTTGGAGGTACTCATTATGGAAACATCTAAAAGATCTGTAGATTTATTTCCTATCCACGTTCTAGTCCAAGTTTAATTCACTTCCAAAGGATAAGAAGAATAATGTTCATTTTGAATTTTCATACCTCAGGAGGTGTTAATCTCTCATGTTCATATCCTCTCAACGCCTGTTTATATGATTGTATTGTTAACTAACAAACAACTTATTGTCTCTCTGACAGACACTTGATATGTCGAGATGTCAGAATGTCAGCCACATCGGTTTGTCTTCTCTAACTAGTGCTGCTGGATGTTTGCGGCAACTTAGCTTATCTTATGGTTCTCAGGTGAGTCTTCGGACATTTTTACCCCTTCTTCTGGCCTAACAAGTTTTTATTTTAGCTCATTGTCTGCTGTTTTTCAGGTGGATCTTGCTCTTGCTGATAGTTTGCAAAAACTGTCCATGCTTCAATTCATAAAATTAGATGGTTGCCAGGTTACGTCTTCAGGACTTAAAGCCATTGGAATCTGTTGTGTATCACTCACGGAACTGAGCTTAAGTAAATGCTCGGGAGTGACAGACGAAGGACTCTCCTCTCTTGTAACGAAATGTGTAGACTTGAGGAAACTAGATGTCACCTGCTGCCGCACAATAACTTATGCTTCTGTTGCCCACATAACGAATTCTTGTACCTCCCTCACTTCCCTCAGAATGGAATCTTGCACTATGGTTTCGGCCGAAGCATTCATTTTGATAGGACAGCGGTGCCAGTTTCTCGAGGAGCTTGACCTTACGGAGAACAATATTGACGATGAAGGTAACTTCATCACCTAACGAAGTGTACTGTATTGTAAAGAAGTCCGACATGAATTTTTCGATATTTACGTGCTTTCTTTATTTGCATGCTTTGCAGGCCTGAAATCCATCTCGAGGTGCTCCCAACTTGCAAGCTTAAAGTTGGGAATTTGCCCAAACATAACTGACAAGGGGCTTATCCATATTGGCAATTGCTGTTCAAAACTTATAGAACTAGATTTGTACAGGTTTGTACGTTTTCCTATGTGTTGTTACAAAGTTTGCAATACAATTGCATTGAGAATCGAACATGTGAATATTGATGACTTTGTTACTCTTGATGCCCGATTGTTGACCTAGATAAGCAACTTATTTTTTCATATTTTCATATTTCTTGCTTTCAATACATAGTTGGAGAAGACAGTAGTTAACCAATCAGAGATCGTTTGGCAAAGCTTTAACTTTTTTGAAAGCTGGTGAAACAAACTTTTTATCAACAAATTTCTTAGGACCCACAAATTACTATCCATTTATTATCCACACATGCCATTGGAATACCAAACAAGCATAATAATTTCTTTCTTGTCTAATTACGAGTTTGTGCTCATTTCAGATCTGCTGAAATTACTGATTCTAGTATCTTGGCAATCGCTCGTGGCTGCACGCTCATTGAAACTATCAACATAGCCTATTGTAAAAATATTACCGATCGATCATTGGTGTCATTGTCAAAGTGTTCAAAGTTGAATACTCTAGAAAGCAGAGGATGTCCTCTTATTACATCTTTCGGTTTAGCAGCTATTGCTATGGGATGCAAGCAACTCACAAAATTAGACATAAAAAAGTGTCAAAATATTGATGATACCGGAATGGTTCCTCTTGCTTACTTTTCTCAAAACCTCAGACAGGTTTTTACTTTAGTCAATTCCCTTCTCGATTAAACATGATTGGCTGCCACAAAATATTATGTAGTAACTATTGTTTGTCCCCATACTTTGCAGATAAATTTGTCGTATACCTCCGTTACAGATGTAGGCCTATTGTCCCTGGCAAATATAAGATGTCTACAGAGTATGACTGTTCTCCACCTCGAGTGTTTGACTCCCAGTGGACTAGCAGCCGCACTATTAGCATGTGGAGGACTAACGAAAGTGAAGCTTCCATTATCATTCAAATCATTGTTGCCACCACCTATTACCGAACATTTGGAATATCGCGGCTGTGTTTTCCAATGGAGAGACAAAGCATTCCAGGTATCTTTCAAAACACTCGATGGTTCAAGTCACATTTCGATTGTTTATCCCATGGTTAAAAATTCTGAACGAGGATAATAACATAATTTGGACGTCCAAGAAGCAAACACTAATATGAGTGTAAAACAAAATAATGGAACTTAATATTACCTTTTTGTGATCGACAGACTGACTATGATCCCAAATCTTGGAAACTACAGTTAACCGAGGAGGAATGAAGCAGTTTTGAACTTCGTAATATTATGGATTTGCTTGTCTATGGACTTGTGTTATGATGTACTAATTATCTCTTAAAAGAGGTAGTACTACTCAAGAGTCGGAAACTTGGGATTGAGTTCCTGTACTAACTCTCGAGGGTTAGGCACTCGGGAACAAGTTCATGTATTACATTGACAGTGTAACTCGTAAGGAGGTATGTAAGCTGAGAGTTTGAGAGGCTGCTTGTTGTACAATGGCCTTCGTTGAGTTTATTATTCGAGTTTTTGTACACAGAAGAATTTACGTATTTACAAATACGGTTTTCCCAAGCTATCTTTGAAGTTTGAATACTGTAGTCACTGAGATTTCTTTCATTATATTGGTCTTTCCTTTCCATGAAGATTGCCGTTTCTTATGTTTTTGCAACATTAAGAGATAATCTCAAGTTAAATTACAAATTCTTACCCTGTTCTTGATCGATGCGTTAAGGATTATGGTAATCCTATTTATTGCAGCTTTTGTTGCCTTTGCTATGAGAACTATTGCTTTTTATTTACACGGTTCTCCACAACCATCCACTATAATAGTGTTTGTTGATAGCAAAGGATAGAACACGACTGTGGTTAAACTACTACTACTGCACATAAAATTAGGTCGTAGCTTAATTATATTAAAAACATGTGTTGTTGTTAAGGGATATATATTTCCCACATCAGACCAATTAATAAATATCTTGAGCTACTCCTCTTAACAAGGTTGACATTTTAAGATAGAACCAAAATCTTAACATGGTATCAGAGCACATTATGCTCCAACGAGCGATCCCGTTAAGACTCTAAAATGAGCATGTGGATTTCAAAATTGGTCTGCTCAAATGAACCACTATCTTACGGGAGCGTGTTAAGGGATATATATCCCACATCGATAAATGATGTTGATACAGACCAATTAATAAATATCTTGGATTACTCCTCTTAACAAGTTTGACTTTTTAATATGGAACCCCAAATCTTAACAGTTGTTACCTCAAATTTTGTTTATTCTCGCAATAATATGGGATGATCTAATTGTAGAAACTAATGAAAAAAAAGGTGGGATACTTTCAATTACGCATGGATTGTGGCCTAAGCATAGTGAAAAGGTCAAAGAAAACGACATTAAAACATTTTTTGTACGAGAACTCTAAGGCTGTTTCCTAGAAAGGCTCAAAATGATCAAAATAATTGAATATTATACATCGAAGACTCCATGACATCAAATTAACCTTTCAGGTCTACACACACAAATATATAACGCCAATTTGGTCATATGAAATAATTTGCTTTTTGGCTTTTTCATTTTTCTTCGCAACTTCAAAGATTTTGCTTTTGTAACGGACATCATAGCTTTTGTTTGAGATGGATTATTTGTTACTTTTAGGAATATGGATTATTTGTTACTTTTAGGAAAAATGGTAGTGAGAAAGTACAAAATGTATGATTAAAATTAAAGTTTGACTTTGACTACATAATAAAAATAATTTTTAAAGCTTGTTTGAGCCTCATTTTTAGCCAAAAATGCAAGGATATTTTTACATGTACAATAAATTTATATAATAGATTACATAATGTCAAATGACATTTTATCATTGGTTAATTTAAAACACGATCAACTTTTTTATCTAATCTTTTTCCTCCACGTCATATTCGGTAATCGTTTGTTTATATTTCTTATGTACAAGTAGCAAAATCCAAAATATATTTTAAAATAGTGATTTGATGGAAAATATATGGTTAAAAAATAAGAAAAAAATTGAATTTACGTATAATATTATTTTATTTAAAAATATGTGGTTGAAAATAATTAAAAATAATGGGGGAACAAATAAAGGCTCAAGTTACCAATAAGATTAGCAGAAAACACGCGTAAATCTAAGGAAATAAATTGTTTTGGCAATGAATCTAAAATTTCACGTTGGGTAAAATAAATAGAAAAACATGCACTCTTTTGTTAATCATCTTTCTTTGTCATTATTTGTTTTACTCTAGCGTATATTCAAAAGCGGTGTTGAGAAAAATACCAAAAGGTTTTGCATTAAACCTAAAAGTCATAGTACTCAATTTTATTTGTTATGAAACAAATTAGATACTAAAATTGCTCTGATATCAATTGTTATGAATTTGGATCGAGTGATAATAACGATAATAAAATAAATAACAAGATTTATGTGGAAACCCAATATGAGAAAAAATCACGAACAGATGAGGAGAAATCCATTATAATTAATAACAATTGTGTTTACAAGATCTCAATGCACTCAATTGAAATCTAAAACTCTCTAAATGTTGTATGAATCTCTCTTTGTTGTGTGTGTGTATAAACCAGAGAACAAGTTGTAGAAAAATAGGAGTTCAAAATCGTGTCAAAAAACAAAAAAAGAGTCTGGGCCAAATAAGCTTGTCGCTCGAGCAAGGCAAACGATAGGCGATCGACTAAGTCTCGGGTTGTTTTTTACTGAACTCGCTCGAGCACCTAGCTAGCACCAAACTAACGAAAATGTGGTAACTTTTTCCTTCTACTCATAATTTTGATCTCTTCAAGACCACTCCAATACCCACTAGAATTTGAGTCAAATCACAACAAATCTCCACCTTGAAACAAATTCCAACACAAGGAATTTCAAGTCACGACTCCATCAATAAATACAACTCCTCATCTTCCAAACAAGCCGTAATTGACTCAATAAATAACAAACACCCACTAAATTCAAGTAATGTTAAGAAGCAATTTTGTCATCATATCAGTAGGATTATCCTTGGTATCAACATTGCTCACTACAATATCACCACGAGCAATCACAAATGATATCCACATCAATGTGCTTAGTCCTTTCGTGAAATATCTGATCCTTAGTAAAGAAAATTGCACTCTGACTATCACAGAATACTGTAGACATCTGCAAGTCTTCACTTAATTCACTAATCAATCTTCTCAACCACATAGCCTCCTTACATGTCTCTGTAATGACCATGTATTCTACTTCTGTTGTAGACAAAGCTATTATATTTTATAAAGTAGTTTTCCAACTGATAGCACGGCATCCAAGGATAAACACATACCTTGAAAGTGATCTCATCTTATCAAGATCTCTTACATAATCTGAATCCACATACCCAATGACTCCATCTGAATTTCTACCAGAATGTAAACAAGCATTAGAAGAGCCCATCAAGTATTTGAAGATCCACTGCATTGCTTTCCAATGTTACTTGTCAGGATTTGTCATGTATCTACTAACTGCACTAACTTCGTGTGCTATATCAGGTCTTGTACAAACCATAGCATACATAAGTTAGATGATAATTTAAAATGAGCAGCCAAGGGAGTACTGACAGCCTTCGTATTCACCATATTGAATTTTTCCAGCAACTTCTCAATTTACCATTTCTTACTCAAATACAATCTGTCAGTCTTTCTATCCCTCAAGATTTCTAAACCAAGAATCTTCTTTGCTACACCCAAACCAACCTTCATATCAAACTCCTTGTTGAGTTGAAATTTTACTTTTCTAACTTCTACTGAGCATATCATCAACATATAATAACAAATATGTAGTCGGTCCACTATCTTCCTTTCTGAAGTACATACAATTATCATAATTACATCTGAAGAAATCATGAGCAGTCACGAATTAATCAAACCTCTTATACCACTGCTTCGGTGACTGCTTTAGTCCATACAAAGACTTCTTCAACAAGCACACACGATCTTCTTTCCTAGAGATGTGAACACCTCTGATTGTTGCATGTAGATACTCTCATCAAGTTCTTCATGTAAGAATGTTATCTTGACATCCATTTGCTCAAGCTCCAAGTCATTCTTGGCTACCACTCCAAATAAAAATGGATAGAACTATACTTTACAGCTGGTGAGAACATGTCTGCAAAGTCAACACCTGGAGTCTGACTGTAGCCCATTGCTACCAATCTAGCCTTGTATCTAACATCTTCAATCCCTAATGTGTCTTCCTTTCTTTTAAACACCCATTTGCAATGAACAACCTTTTTACCTCTAAGTAATTTCACCAAGTCCCAAGTATTATTTTTGCTCAATAACTCCATTTCCTCTTACATAGCAATTATCAATCTGCTAGAATCACTGCAACTGACTACCTCTAAATATGTAGCAAGCTCCTCAATGAAACCAATGTCTTCAGCCACACTCAATACATAAACTGCCAAATCTACTTCCCCATACTTCTGTGGAGGTCTAATATGTTTGCAAGATCTATCCTTAGCTATTGAATACTATGGTGCTGGTGGTGTAGGTAAACTAGGCAAGATATTAATGTTTATCAACCTCGAACTGGACTGTTTTGTAGTAGACTGTTTTGCAACCTCTGAACTAATTTCTAACTCCACGTGAGTCGAATGATCCTACTCGTCAATTTTATTAGAATCATCAAGAGGTGAACCCATGAACCATAGCAAGTTCATCAAATATCACTACTAACAATTACCTTTCTTGTCTCAGGACACCACAATTTTTACACATTCACACTTGATTTATACCCAAGAGAGATACACTTTCTAGACCTAGGCTCCAACTTTCCATTATCCACATGAGCATAAACTGGATACCCAAAAATCTTCAAATTAGAATAACAATAAGGTTTACCAGACTATACTTCTTATGGTGTCTTTTTATCAATGATAGCTAAGAATGAGCATTTAATCAGAAAATAAGTTGTGGTATCAGCTTCAGGCCAAAAATTATTAGACAACCAAGAATTTGAAAGCATACAATGAACTTTTTCCATCAAAGTTCTATTAATCTGTTCTGTCACACCATTCTGTTGAGGAGTTCCAAGTACTGTTAAATGCCTCAAGATGCCTTCAACCTGTAGAAGTTATTGAATTCATCTGAACAAAATTTCAACCCGTTATCTGTGCGTAGACGTTTCACCTGCTTTTCAGTCTGCTTTTCTACTAATATTTTTCACTTCCTGAAGGTCCCAAATAAACCATTCTTCTGCTTCAAAAAGAATACTCACTTTTTTGGAGAAATCATCCATCACTATCAACAAGTAATAATGGCCTCCTTTTGATGGTACCCTAACTGGTCCCCAAAGAAGTCATTTTCTACTCAGCTCTTCCATGTCATTCTCATTCATATGCCCGAGCCGTATATACCAAAGTTTTGTAATTTCATCGTATGTCAAAGAAAAAGTAGAAACTGTTGTATCCCCAATTACTATGGAACCATGAAAAATGTACAACTCTGTAAAGCTTCTATATCCCTTCATAACAACAAGTGCACCCCGGCTCACTTTCAAAACTCCACTTTCATCAGTGTATCTATAGCCCATTAATTCAAGTGCACTCAAAGATTTGAGATTCCACTTCAGTTCTAGAACATGCCTTACATTTGTAAGTGTTCTGTTAGCCCCATTGAACATTCTAATTCCTACTGTACCAACTCCGACAATTTTGCAAGGTGCATTGTTTCCCATAATAACTGCACCTCTCGAAACTTCTTCATAAGTTGAAAACCAATCACTGTTTGGACACATATGAAAGTACAAGTCAAGTCAATAACCCATTCCTCATATGATTTGGAATCCATGTCAGAAATCACAAAAAACTCTCCTTCACTTTGCCCATCTTCCACAAAATCAGCATCCGCTATAATAACAGGTTGCTTCCCTTCCTCAGTAGCACCAGCGGCTTTATTTCTATTCTTCAAGACATAGCAATAAACTCTAATACGACCATTCTTCTTACAATAGTGACATGTCTTCTCAGCATGTCTAGATTTCGATATGCCCATCATATTTCTTCCAAAATTCCTATCTCGATTTCTCCCATGCACAACCAAGCCTTCACCGTAATTCACAGATCCTCCAACAAGATGCCTCATCTTCTCCTTAGATAGTAAAGTATCATAAACCTCTTCCACGGTGAAAGTATCACAACTATAGATAATAGTATCTCTAAAATTCGTATATGAGGGCGGCAGAGAACACAAAAACATCAACGCCATGTCCTCATCGTTATACTTAACTCTAATCTCTCCAAATCGGCCACAATTTCTTTGAACATAGTTAAATGATCATCCAATGATGCATATTCAGACATCCAGTGAGAATACAAATGCTGTTTCAAGTGTAGCTTGCTGGTCAAGCTCTTTGTCATGCAAAGTTACTCCAATTTCAACCACAACTCAGCGGCACTTCTTTCCTTTAGATCATTCCGAAGAATTTTATTTGAAAGATGTAGATGAACTTGAGATTGGGCTTTCCGATCCATACGCTGCTTTTCATCCTGCATCTAGGTAGCAGACATCTTATCAAATCCAAGCAAGGCTTCTTCCAAATCCATATATGCTAGAAATGCTCGCATTTTCACTTACCATACGGTAAATCTCGTGTTTCTATTCAATAATGGGATATCATACTTTATTATCGTCATGCAAAACAATTAACCCCACTCTGATCCACTTGCCATGGAACAAACAGGATACTAGAATTGTTCTGATATCAATTGTTATGAATTTAGATCGAGTGATAATAACAATAATGAAATAAATAAGAAGAAAATAAATACCAAGATTTATGTGGAAACACAATATGGGCAGAGAAGGAAAAACTCACTCTAATCAATAGTAATTGTGTTTACAAGATCTCAATGCACTCAATTGAAATCTAAATCTCTTGAGATATTGTATAAATCTCTCTCTATTGTGTTCTGTCGTCAAAAATGAAAACGGGCATGGGCTGGATAAGGCGATAGGTGAGCGACAGGGGAGCGTCAGGCAAGTGACCAAGTCTCGAGTTGTTTTCTACCGGGTTCACTCAAGCGTCCAACTAGCAAAAATGCGACGACTTTTTCCTCCGATCCATAATTTTGATCTCTTCAAAACCACCACAATTTAACCTCCAATACCCACGAGAATTTGCGTCAAACCACAACATCATCATCATCATCATTATTATTATTTTATTTTTATTTTTTTTTTAGCCTCTCGTGCAAAGTAGAGTTGTCAATTTTGCATATTTAAAGAAACAAACATATACGAGTTAATTGAGCATATTAGGCCATGTTCTCTTTACTGTTTCAAGTCGTTTTCTGTTTTCAATTTTTCAAAACAGTGAAAACGCGTTCTCTTTCCTATTTTAGAAAATGCGTTTTTGAAAATAAAAAAAAAAATTAAACTGAAAACACAAAACAAACAAAACTACGTTTTGGAAATTTGAAGGCAAAAACACGGTAAATTTAGAAAACACGGGAAATGCATTTTCTGCCTCTTATCTCTTTCTCATTCTTTCCCATCTCAATCCCGTAAGCTAGGGCTCACACTGGAGATTCCATCCACAATCCAAAACGTCAATTGGTTTTCCGTTTCCGATCTCAGCACCCATAATCCGAAGCTTCAACTGGTTTTTCATTTTCAATTCCAGGTACCGATAATCCATTTCTTTTCTATTTCTTTGCTTGATATTCTATATCGTATCTTCAATTTGGTTTTGTACCTGGGTTTTTTCGGTGTAAAATAATTTGATTCATGATGTGGAGGTGGAATTTCCGAGGCGGCTTGGAGGGGCCGTGAATTCGCGGAGGAAGGATAGATGTAGGAGGAGGCGAAATTTCTGGCGATTGGGTTGGGGTTGTATTGTTTGAGTGCAGAGGGTAGTTGCCGTAGAACAGGGAGAATCTGTAGAACAGGGTAACATTTCATCAGAATTAAGCTATTTGTTGATAGCAGTCCAATTTTTAGATCTGCAAGCATCTTTTAATTTACATTTTCCGAGCAATTTTGTAGCTGGAAAAGGAATGTAGTATGTAATTAAGATGTCAATTCTGCATTCCTTTTTAGTTTGAGGAACTCACTGATGCTCTGTTTTTTTTTTTGTCCAATTATGCTAATATGAAATTGTTTTGATAATTGTAAGTTCATGATTCTGTTGTTTGACAGTATCTCAATAATCAGTGAAATGCTTCTGAACTGTAAAACTAAAATCAATTTGGGATTGGTTTACTTGATTGTTGTTTACTTTGACCATGTATTATAGGTAGTGTCAATGTACAATCTGGACATTTCTTCACCATGGATTATGTTGCATGGATGAACTATAAAACTACCTGAATATGTGTTAGTTCACTGCAGCTGTTATAATTTCATGGTCATTTTGATAACTGGAGTATATGTATGGGTCATAGTCAGTCATCTATGTTGTCTTGCAATATGGATTATGAGTGCTTAAGCTAACATGTGCATGTTACAATGATTTTCAAGTGTGAGCATAGTTTGAAAAAACGTAAACGGGTACCGAGTCGTTTTTTTGTTATGAGGTGAGGCGTAAGCTTCAAAACGTTTTGAGGCATAAGCCTCACCACAAACAAAACAGGTGCAATCTATCGAACAAAATATGTGCAATCTGACGACAATGCACTGAACAAGAAAAAAGCCAAACAAAGTCTAGTGAAATAATTTTAAATTGTAAGTCACTAGAAGAAGGCAGAAGCAAAGGAGAAAAGAGACATAGAAGCAGCACTTGAGGACCTCTTTTAAGCGAAGGATTGAAGATAAGTTTTCTGGTTGCCGTTTAGTTCTGGAAAAATTTCTGACTGCCGTGTAGTTCTGGCCAT
>OU503039.1:957250-978356 GCA_912172775.2 Fraxinus pennsylvanica
CATCGATTTCTGGATTTTGTAAAGTTGTTATTAAATTGAATCTTGAGTGCTGGTCTTGTGTTATTTAATAATTATGGTTAATTAGAATGCTGGTTTCTAATTAACTAAAATTAAGGAAAAATATGAATAAATTCCAATGGTGAATATTCGAAATATGAATTGAATTATTTTTACATCTGTGATCAATTGTGGATTTCTGACGGTGGATGTGACTTAGACCAATGTTAGTCTTTTAATTGTTTTTATTAATTTAATTTTCATTGTTATTAATTACGTTATTTACAATTCTTTAAATACAAAACCCCATATCATTGTACGAAATATAAAATATTGAATTACATACTATTCGTGAGATCGACCCTTACTTCCACTATTACATTAGTTTTAGAGGTTAAATTATTACTTTTGGGTGTCTGCGACAGTACACACCACTCTCCTATATAACCGTGATTTTAGATCTAAATTTCTCAGAGAAAGATCTAAGGATTTTCTGATAATCTTAAGCTCATGAATTCTTTCACCTATGTTGAAGCTAAAATTCACTATATCATTCAAGCTTGCATATAAGTCATCGAAAGTCTCATCTTCCTTTATCATAATATTTTCAAACCTAGTGGTCAACGTCTATAATTTAGAATTCTTAACAACCTGAGTTTACTCATGTGTGGTTTGTAAAAATTTTCGAACCTGTTTAGCAACCTCACACCCACGCTTAAATTCTTCTTGTGACACGATCATAAATAAAGCATGTAAAGTCTTACTATTTCAATTACACTTATCTAAATTAGCCTTTTACCAATTTGCTATAGGAATGGGGGTGACAACATCATTAATGGTGCTAGACTAAGCAGTCCAGCCAAATATGCTCATCCAACGATTTCAAGAAAGCTTTCATTCTAACTTTCTAATTGGCATAGTTACTGCCATCAAAATATGGTAGGACAGACAATGAACTTTTCATCTAGAAAACTAGGGGTCAGGAAACGAATTTGGGCTCTGATACCACTTGAAAGTTATGCATTCGACCATAAAATCACCTAAAAGAGGGTAAATATGTGAATAATACGGAATTAGAAAGTATCGTTGATTAATATTGTAACAAGTCACAATAAATAATTACTCTAGATTTAGTTCACGTGAATAAACTACCCTATGTTGAATTGTGAGGTTGTGGAAATCATTAATGTAAATAACACAAAGAATTGATGATGGAGAAACCCTTAATTAGGAAAAAACTCCGGGACCAAATTGTAACTTCCACTATATATAAAAAAAACTTACCGTATGATCTAACCTAGAAAATCCACTAGACTCGCTGATCTAATTGCTGCAATCTCTAAGACCCACTGGAACGTGATTCACTCACACCTACTCCCGATCTTCTGGAATTGTCTATCTCTTGTGGACCACCAAGAATATCTTGTTCTTGTACTCTTCCTATACTTCTGGTCCAACTTCCCTCAATTTTCAGCAATCTCTAAAAGTTATTGGGAAATCTCTAAAAGTTTTTGGGAAAGTACATTCCTGATTATATTTAGGAAGTGGATATTTTTGACTATTTGGATTTGATGTCTTTCCCAACTTGTAGTAGATTGATCTCAAGAATCAAATGTTTAATCTCAAAGTTTGGATATGTTCTTAGATTTTGGATTGATATTATGAGATTGTAATATAATGATCAAACACCACTGAAAACGTAATGAGCATTGAGTATTTATAATAGGAGTTATTTGGGTAATATATGATAGATAAAACTTTTGAAAATTGTGAACTAGGATTTCTTGAAAAACACCATTGCTCGAGTGTCAGGCTAGCGAAAGGAGAACGACGGGTGTGTTATTTGAGCGAGGGTCGGGCGACAATAATTTTACCTTTTTCGCTCGAGATTAGATAGGTGACAAGCTAGCGTAAATTCGACGACTTTTTTTTTTTCATGTTTCATACTCTAACCCAAGACTTCTAATTTATCTATGCAACCCACGAAAGGCTCATTGATTTTTACAATTCTTTTATATATTTATTTTCTTTATAATAAATATTTTGTCTAAATAATTGCCAAAACAACATGATTCCTAACAATAACAACATAAACATTTAACTATTCAATTCCACTTAAAACGAAAAATGAGAATTAATAATAGTATAATACTAGGAGCATGTTCAGCCCCCCTTTTTTTAAAAAAAATGCATTTTGAAATAATGATTTGACAGAGAATGTGTAGTTAAAAATAAGGAAAAATTTGAATTTACGTATAATATTATTTTATTAAAAATGTATAGTTAAAAATAAGTGAGATAAAAATATATTTTAAAAATAAAGAGAATCAAACAAGTACTAGAACATTTTCTAGAAAAGAATCAAACAAGTGCTTGTGTTTGCCACTCATTATTTTTTTTAAAACATTTTTCTTTCTTAATTATAACCACACATTCTTCAAATAATATAATATTACACACAAATTTAAAATTTTTCATTACTTTTCAACTACACATTCTTCCATCAATCACTATTCCAAAATTTATAATTCACCCAAAATGAGTGCCAAACACATGCTTAATGAGACAAAATGAACATAACGTTTACCTATTCTTTAATCAAAAGAATCTCAATATAATGAAAATTTATTAATTCTCAAACCATCGTGATTAAAAGAGAAGCGAAAAATATTAATACATAAATTTTGTAGATGGCATGTATTTATATGAGCAAAATAATAGTCAAATATTTTTCTTTAAAAAAAAAAAAGAACCTGTGATATTAGTATCATGAGTAAAGTCGGAAGTGCTCTAAATCCATTGGATCATTCTTTTAAGAGAAAATTTATTTCCATTGTACATGAGAATGTAACTAATGTAAGTTGAACATGCAAGTTAATCTAGGCAAGTAGTTAGAGACATAAATCTAACATTCATATTACTCTATTTTTTGAACTTAAGAGTTGAATCCAACTAAAATATCTGAGGCATAAATCGAAAGAGAAACGTGCGTTCTTCCTTTTTTTCAATAGGAGGGTTTTCACATATAAATGTGTTAAAATAAAAAATAATGTTATTTATCATTATAATAATGAAAAACATATGATGTGACAGTTTATGGAATAATATGATTACACAATTCAATTTTTATGAAAGAAAGATAGATGAGAGAAATGTAAAGAATAATGAGCCGCAAATCACTTGTTCCAAGTTTCCAACACAAATAGTGAAAGTGCCTTTTGGGTGCAGATGCTAACATGCGCGCTGGGTGCTCTGTCTATCAAACTCGTATGATTAAGCAAGAGATTATTTCGCGCTTTGTCTTTCAACAGTACTCTCTCAGCGTTCTACATACACTTTATATACTGTATACAGGTTCTTTGCCCATGAAATTTGCATGTTTCTATACACAATCTTGCGTTTAATTACATAAGAACATTAATGTATATGCTGGGAAAGATGGTTTTTTGTTATTTTATTTATTTGATTTTGAGAATGTGGATTGATTGATTGATTGTGGAGTTGCGTTATTGTGCTATGTGGGTTTTGAGTTATTTCCCTTTTTTTGTTTATTTTTTTTCCCATTTCGGAGTGGATTGTGTAATCGGATCGTGTTGTTTACTTCCCTTTTATTTGCCATTGTAGAAAAAATGCTTCTTTTGATTTTTATTGTTAAATGCATTTTGAATTTCATCGAAGAAAATTTCCGGTGCGATTGTTGCACTTCTGGTTTTTGGTTCTTATTAGTTTCTTTGAAGTGAAAATTGAATTTACCCATTCACCTTGTTATATCTATTGCCAAGGAGGTTCAATGAGGATGGGGAATTTCTTTCTTTTCTTTTTTTTGCTTGAGAAGGATTATTAATCACAAATTTGTTAGGATGGAGAGTGTATCATGGATGATTGCATATTTTGATGTTTGGGGTGTGATTATTTGTTTTTCTGGTATGGGTTGATAGTTTTGAAGTAAAACTCTTAGTGATAAGTGATAACAGTGAAGGCTGGTTCTGTTTAAGCCCATTCTTAATGTTTGTTAATTGATGGCTTTTGAAGTTTTAGGAAGAGAAATCACTGATAGCTTTGTTAATGGTTACAAATTTGTTAGGGTGGTGGGGATGTAATCATGGGTAACTGCATACTTGTTGTTCTGAGGTTGGTGTTTTGGTATTCTGATACAGGTAGATAGTTTTGACGCAAATCTCTTAGTGATAACTGATAACTAGGAAGGCTGGTTCTGCTCAAGCCTTTCTTAATGTTTGTTAATCGTTGCCTTTTAAAGTTAGGAAGAGAATCATGGAAAGTTTTGTTAAGGGTTAAGATCTTTTCAATTTATAAAAGTTGCGAATTCAAGTGAATGAAGAAATGAATATCGAATATATACTAGCAGTATCCTTTATAGGTGTCCATTAATGATTGATTTGAAATTTAGATTTCCCCTTAACAATGTTTATGGTGAAGGGTATTCTGGTGTTTGTTTCATTTTGAGTATAGATAAACTGTTACTCTTCCCTTTCTTTTTCATATTAGTCAAGATTTTGTGCAACGATAATGTTATTTCAATGAAAGGAAGTACAAAAGAGTCTTAATAGCCCAAGTGCTAGCATGTGAAAGTCAGATTTGTTATTCAGTGCTCTACGTACATGTGTATGGATGAGTTCTTATTTCCATTTTTTATCTTCTTTTTTATTTGTGAATGGATTTGAATTTTTGTTGTAGCATTTATTATGCTTCAACTAATGATGATCAAACTTTACATGATTACATTTTCCTTTCCCAAATCTCCTTAGTATTTAATGTTTTACACGATGATCTTTTACCTTTTGGCTTCACAAGACATTTTTTTCCATTTCTCAATATTCATTTCTTAAATACTTTTTGTTATTGCAATTTGAAGTCTTCACTCTAGATTCAAGCTGTATCCAGTTCACTATTTTTATTTTACATCTATATCTATTTGCAGAAATGGGAGCTGGGAGGAAAACACAGACATTTGTATTGAATGAAGCTTCACCTTCATTTGCATCGAAGGCATCTTATGCCACATCAGCTAGAAATTTGAGAAAAAGTCAGCTTGGAGGTGTAATATTTGGTTGCAAGAGCGGAACTTTCAAAGAATGCCTCTCTAAACAACTCTTTGGTCAGTTATTATATTTGAGTACTTAATGCAGTAAAACCATCCTCGTTGAATCATAATTAAGAATAAATAACATTTTATGAACACTAATATGTTAAAAAAAGATAATCATATAATTAATTAGTGTTTAGGATCTTTATTCTGAGATTCATGTATGTTTTAATGTTCAATAGGCCTGCCTTCTCAGCACTTTGTGTATGTAAAAAATATAGAGCCTGGTTTGCCGCTGTTTTTGTTTAACTACGGCGATAGAACAATTCATGGTATTTTTGAAGCTGCCAGCTGTGGCCAACTGAACATCAATCCTTACGCATGGACGTCAGATGGTTCAGAGAAAACACCATATCCAGCTCAGGTATTGTATAGCATTCTCCTTGAGTTTATTGTTTATGTTGTAGACTAGAGTATGAACAAATAAATATGTTTCCTTTAACTGCTTAAGCTTTTAAATAAGGTGGTATAAAGTGGTATTAGAATAGGCAAAGATGAGATCAAATTTCACCTCTACCCATTTATTAAAGTTGTGGACAAGTCAAGCCTTTGATGAAAAAATAAACCCAACCTTTATATGAGGGGACGTGCAGAAGACTATATTTAAATATATAAACATGTTATCCTTCTAACAGCTTAAATTTTTAGATAAGGTGGTTCAAACAATGGCTATAGTTGAGTTTGATGGATGTGTTGGTGTTGGTGTTGGTGTTGCATCTTGTCTTAGAAAAGCCTTACATTTTATTTTTGTTTCATTTGTTTTTTATGCAAAAAGGTTCAGATACGTATGCGGATTCAATGTCAAGCACTTCCTGAACTTCAGTTTAAACCAATAATTGTTGACAACTATTACACTCTAAACCATTTCTGGTTTGAGCTGGATCATGCTCAAGCAAGCAAGTTGTTGTCCAAACTTTCTTCTTTAGCAGTAACTCCAAGCACGTTTATACCACAAATTGCAGAAAATAGGACAGCTATGTTGCTTCCCTTCCCTTCAAATGACAATAGAAAGGAAAGTGGAACTTCTTATCCACCGTCTTCAACAGATAATTTTACAATCTCCAATGATGCAATTTGTACAATGGGTGCTAAAGATGATTCTCAGTGTTTGGATGGAAACAACCAATTTCCAGAGCCAGCCTTGCAAAATCAAATGGTATATGTTGATCAAAAGGATTTTATCTACATGAAATTAAAAGAATTGCTACCCAATGGTGGGCATACAGATGCAGTTAAGGAAGGAAATGCATTAGAATCTGCCATAGAGGATAATTTATTGGGGCTTGAAACTGCTGAAAAAGCTCCAGTGACTTCAGAAGAGGAAAATGATGATAGTTCTTTTAATTTATCTTGTTATCCTGCTGTAATAACACAGGTATACGATTATATCCACTGTTGGTTATGCCCATCGTGATAGATAACTAATTAATTCCTATATTTATATGTTGAATGCAGTTGTGCCAGGAGATTGAAGAACTAAAGGCTTTCAAGAAAGAGCAAACTCAGAAGATGGAAAGTTTGGAAAAGAAGCTGGTACATTTTCTTTCACAGACAACTCTTAAAGTATTTAATTAATTATTTTATCGACATTGAATGGAATCTATCATGGACCATGGCCTTTTCTCAAATGTATTTTGGTGCTTACAAACATAGAATTGCAATAATGAAAGAACTGGCAAATTTCAGATTTTAAAATTAAAGAACAAAATAAAACTAGATACCCATTTGTGGACTCGAACACAAATATGGTCTTGAGATTGTTGAAAATACAAAGCTTCATCACATGGTTTAACGTTGTATACCAGGAAGTAAAGTGATACTCATAAGGAAACTAGATATATGTTAATGTAGGCAGTTTAATTCTTGAATTATATGAAAATCGGACAAAATGAAAGTTCAAAGGTAAGAAAGAATCAAGATTTGGATTTGAGTTGGTGAAATCAAAATTTTTTTTTAGTTGGCATATAGAAGTAAAAGGATTACCAATTCCATAACAATATCTGGTTATGAGTCAGAAGTTTCTGTTTCTTCAAATAGCCCTTGTTTGGCTCCATTAAAATCATATTTTGAGGAAAAATGTAATTTGGAATAGTGATTTTTTGAAGATTGTGTGGTTAAAAAAGAAGAAAAGGTTTTGGATTTATGTGCAATATTATTTTATTGGAGAATGTGTGGTTGAAAAGATTGAGAAAAATGCTTTAAATTTTAATGGAGCCCAAACAAGGGCATAATTGATGAGGAATTCATAAATTTAAGAACTTCTGGTTTTATTTTTCCAGCCTTTTTAAGCTCTTGAAAACATCAATGTACACAACATTCTATAACTAGGAGAGCTTTAATAGCTTGGAAAAGTAATCTTAATACCAGTTGGAAACCAAAAAGAATACTAACTTGACATTTAAAAAGAAAAACTCGATCGAACAGTAGTAGTCCAGAAAGGATTTGGAGAGAAAATAGTCTTTCTCCTGCATCACTTTTCTTCTTTTAGTTCATTGCATTCCTAAAGAAATTTCTATATTTGAGCTTTTACGCTGAAGCATATAATATTTGAAGCTTTGCCTTCTTCTGCCTGCACAATAATATGCTTTGGACCTTTGCTGCATAAATGGTTTGTTAGACGGCATTGTGCCAGTCTTATATTATCTGCGTTGACAGGTACTTCATCACCTTTTGCCATGGCATTTCAGGTTGGAGCAGAAGAAGAAATTTGTCGACTGGAAAATAGATGTATGGCATTGGAGTCTGGGTCAAGTCTTTTCGTGACACAGGCTGAGGAAGCTGTAGTGTCATTTGATGGACTTCACCTCAATCTTGATGAATTAATATTTCTAGTGGGAGGTCATGATGGTGAATCATGGTCATCAGCATTGCATTCATATTCACCTTCACACGATGTGATGAAGTCTCTCAAGCCTATGTCTTCTGTACGAGCATATGCCTCAGTTGCTAAGTTAAATGGAGAACTTTACGTTTTTGGTGGCGGAAACGGTGCTTTGTGGTATGATACAGGTGTTTACTTGTGCCTTCCTCTCTCTCTCTCTCTTCCTCTCTCTCTCTCTCTCAACAGTTTAATGCTGTTTTTTGAAGTTGAGTCATACAATCCTGTTAATGATCAATGGACTCTACGCCCAACCCTAAATGAGAGAAAGGGAAACTTAGCTAGTGCTGTGTTAGATGGAAAAATCTTTGCATTTGGTGGAGGAAATGGAGTTGAAAGCTTTTCAAATGTTGAAATGTTCGATTCAGAAGTTGGACGCTGGATTTCCACACGCTCTATGCTACAAAAGGTGACTTACTAAATTAGGGGCTAATTTGAATATAATTATTGATAAAGGTCATAGATTATGTTGATCATATCCAACTGAAGAAATTTTTTATATTTCCTATACTTCTTTCTCTGTCCAACTTCAAGGATAGATTCTATCTTTTTTGCATAAGATATAAAAGTTAATCCATGCTTCGGTATATAACAATTATAGGCTGGTCTTTTTCTTATTCTGTGTCTTTTTTCCTTTTTAATTGCACCCCATTTCATCTTTGTGGTATTCGAAAATTGTGTTGAAGTTTCGACATTTTATGTTAGGTTTGACATGACATTTTGGTAACATCAACATGTATGGTTAAGAAATAAATTCTGAGTGATAAGAGTCCTAAACATTATAAAGTATTTCAATCCAGAGAAAGTGATGTTATGAGTCTTATTACCAATGCCGATATCCATCACAAGCAATATGATGGAAATATTTTACATACATGTAAAATATTGTCTATTTTATGGGAGTAGTAAAATTAAGTGTTAAATATATTGTCAGTATGTTTTCTCCTTTTTTTCTAAAAAAAAAATGTACTTAGTAGATTTTATCTGTCATTATCTACTGGTTTGTGAAGTCTTTCGTTCCTGTTTGACATGTGTGCCCTCAGATGACCGTTTTCCTTTTCAGCGTTTTTCTCTTACAGCAGCAGAGTACAATGGTGCAATCTATGCTGTTGGTGGATACGATGGTAAAGATTATTTGAAGTAAGTTTTAAAGTCACTCCGTTTTATCTTTCCTTCTTTCTGTTAACAATATGGCACAAGCAACAGAAAACGAGGTTTGTAATGGAGCCTTAGTTGCTCTGGAAATATGAAATAATCCTGACAAATGCATTATCAAATGGAATGAATTTTTTTAATTTTTTAAGTTACTATTATAGCATATGAATATTCATATTTCTATCAAGTTACCCTAATATTTCTATTATATGAAGGATATTAGCGGAGCCCAATTTTATTTAGAACGAAATATGCACTTAGAGCATTTCCAAGACTCTCTAAACATGAGATGCTCTTTATTTTAAAGAGTCAACCTTTAAAATCATGCTTCAAGAGACTTTTTAAATTAACATTTTAAATTAGAGAGAGAGCCAAACTCACTCTCTATAATTAAATGCATTCAAAGTGCTTCAATTTTCAATGTAGGAAAATAATAAAATAATCTCAAGAAAAGCTAGTTAAAATAAAAGATAAAGAAAAATAATAAATAATTTTTGGGAGTAATAAAATTAAGTGTTGAATATAAAGAGTTTGTTGGAGTACTTCAAAATTTTAACTCTATAAATTTATAGATGCTTTCCAAATAATAGAATATGTTCTTTAAAAATACAGTCTCTTGAAGATGCTCTTAGATGTGCAAATCTCCATTGTAATACCTTTAGATTGAAGTGGAAATTCTACAGCAGCAAGTGGACGTGACTCTCACATCGAGGGGGAACAACTATGAATCTCTGATTCTGTGTGTTCCTTTCTTTATTACTTTTGAGATTTCGATTAACATTTATACTATTACAAACTTTATAATAGTAGCTTTTCCAAGATTCTCTACCGTCCCGTCTCAGGTCTGCTGAAAGATTTGACCCAAGAGAACACTCGTGGACTAGAATTGCAAGTATGGAAACACCGAGAGGCTGTCATTCATTGGTTGTCATGAATGAGAAGTTGTAAGTTCTCTGTCTGTTTTCACTATTTAGTCTTGAGATATTAAGATCGTGTCTATCCATTTTCACTGCGTTAGGGTGTGCCTTTGGGTTGAGTGATGACCTGATACTTTCATTTTGGAGGACCCTTTTTCTGGATTTCTTTGGTAATCTGTTCTTCATAAAAAGTAAGCATAAAATTAAGATTCTTCCCAAGTTTTAGATTAATGAGGTAGTTGACTCATAGTTGTCTCAAAAAAACTTGCAGTTGACTCCCATTAAATATTTGTTTGGTTGTGCTTTCAAGTGCTTATAGCGACTACTTTACTTAAGATGGATTATTGCTCTTCAGGTACGCCATTGGTGGTTATGATGGAAATGAGATGGTGCCCAGCATGGAAATATACGACCCTCGTCTTGGAAAGTGGATGACCGAGAAGCCTCTGAACCGAGCCAGGGGATATTCAGCTACTGCCGTTCTAAACGAATCCATATATGTAATTGGAGGTGCTGATACTGCTAATGGCACAGTGGACAATGTTCGTACATTTTTGGCCTTGTTTTCACTTTCCTGAATTTTCTTTCTTTACACGATACGCATTCATTTAGCTGACACTAGAAATGCAATGACAGATTGAAAGATACGAGGGTCGAGGTTGGCAAGAAACAAACTTGAAGGCTGTCAGTAAAAGGTGCTTCGCCTCAGCTATTGTCTTGGGAGAGAGTTAAAAGTTGGTTGAAATTGATAAAACGAGAAAATTTGGAACAAGTTTCCATATCGTTCGTTGTTTGGTAAAGCTCTGGGATGGATTCATAGAGACTAAATACTATTGTACAGTGCAATGAACACCAGAAATAAGCATTGTGTTTCTTGGGAACTTCTTGTTTTAATGGATCTGGCTATTGATTACTCTCTTTTGAAATTAGTGACAAAGTTTGGGCTATTCCAAAGTTTTGATTATCACCCCCCTTTTTTCTCTCCAAGAAAAGGGAATTCCAAACTGAAAAAAATAATTATTATGATGAAACATTTGTCTGATTGGAAATCCACCAACATTAAGTGGGACTTTCCTGGCTTTATTTTTCTCCTTTTTTCTTCATTCGTCTCCTCAATTTGCGACTCTTTTAGCCTGGTCCCCTCTCCTTGATTTCATGAAATTTTTTTATAGTTATTATGAGTTAATGCCACAAATACAGTTGCTAGACTAGGTAATTTATTATTGTTTATAAATTTATGTGAAAAAATTATCAAGATTATCATAATTAATGACACTAGGTAAGGAGTGGTAGTTGGCTGTATTATTTTTCACAATAAATTAATTTTAGTGTTGACAGTGGATAAGAGTACATTTTTATGCTCGTGGAACACATATGGTGTGTTTGCTGGATATTATTAAGGAAAAAATGTATTTTAAATAGTGATATGATGGAAAATANGATATTATCGAGGAAAGAATGTATTTTAAATAGTGATATGATGGGAAATATGTGATTAAAAAGTAAGGAAAAGTTATTGATGTGATGTAAAATATTATTTTATTGAAGAATGTGTGGTTGAAAATGAGTTTTGGAAGAATGTATTTTGAAAGAATGTGTGTCAAACAGGGGCACAATTTAATTATAATTATTTGAATAAAAGAGATAAATTTTTTAATGGACAGTGCAATTAAGTTAATTAAGTAATATTTAAGTCTAATAACATGTAAGGTCAATTACAAATACTATGGTGGAACATATTAATCCTTTATTTCTTCTTATGTCTTTAAATAGAGATCTTTGTACTTTTGAGTTAGATATGAACATTATAAAATATTCGAAAAATTAAAAAAAAAAATTATTTCTAAATGGACAATAAAAAGTGGACAAGAGGAGGATATAATATTGTACATGAAAGAAAGTGGAGCAACCACTTATTGTTTGACAAATATAGTGCCTTTTTTATAATATCTTTGTTGTATTGAACTAAACATAATATATATAAAAAGTTGAAATATTTTTGTTGTCTTGTATATTACTCTTCAATATTGTAACTAGACACGTTGTTGGCACAATTTTATAGGCAATTTACATATGTCGAATAATGCATCTTTTATTCATAAAAACATTCTAATATGAAACCTCATTTCAAATAATTTACTGTTTCTGCCGGAAAATTGAAAAGACGAAGAGACATTCAAGAATTATAGTCTTTGATTACAACAAAGTTGTTTTACCTTCATTGTCGTTCACCTTGGGGAATATTAAAGTTGTCTTAACATTTTTGTCCAATATCAAGAAAATGCCAGATTTCAACTTCATTTATGGACAATAACTACATAAATGCAAGCAACAAGTTGTATAGTTCACAAGTTGGGGACCCCCACCACACCCCACTTTTGCAATTCTATCTTTTTCCCTCGTGTGAATGTCTTTAACTTTGTAAGTACTTCACATCATATGTATTTTGAACTTAGAATTCAAGGTTCTCGCCTCCAGGAAATGAATGAGTGGACATGTACACGTACACACTTAAAATGATTTCAAATGTAAAATGATAAATACAAATATGCGATAAACTATAGCGTGTAGTTAATAAGTTTAAATTATTACTGAAATATGAACGAAGACTTTTGCAAGACTTTATATTAATTTATATTTTTCAGAGACTATGAGTGTCATAGGAGCATCTACGATGCAACCGAACATGGTAAAAACATGTAAACACAAAATCTACGTTCAAAATATGCTTATTTACGAGTAACGTATGTGATACTAACAAGTTGCGGCAAATGAAATCATATTCTAAACAAAAATGAAGTCGGTTACCTAATTTTTTTCGTTATAGTAGTGAAAGATTCGAGAAAGTTAAATAGTTAAAGACTTCAATTGTGTAATATATTCTACTGATGTTACTTTAAAACTCATTTTAAATCTGGGAGAAACATGTTTAGCTACTTTGAATCTTCCTAGTATGTATGATAATTAAATTTTTGATCTCGGTGTTGAGAGTTAGAATCCCTACTTGACTACAACCGACCAAAAAGTAAAGTAACTTCACTTCAAACTTAGGATAACCTAGTTTTATTCGTATTGGTAAAAAATTATGCACAATATGAACACATCTTGTTTTGTTAGAGTTAATTAGGAAAAAACGCTTAAAACCTCTTCAAAAAATCTTTTTCGGGAAACCAGGTAAAATAAAGAAGAGCAACCTCAATTGAAACAAGGTCGTTCAATGGGGCCGGCAGCCATCATTTTGATTG
This sequence comes from Fraxinus pennsylvanica, assembly GCA_912172775.2. Lineage (NCBI taxonomy): Eukaryota > Viridiplantae > Streptophyta > Magnoliopsida > Lamiales > Oleaceae > Fraxinus > Fraxinus pennsylvanica. Next base: position 970,547 of record OU503039.1, read on the forward strand.
TGACATAAAATTTGTCCATAAATAAGCAATTATATGAAGGTGAGTGGACAAAAAAGAATTGCCCACAAAAAATTATACACAGAAGTCCCTACAGACAGGAGAAATCAAGAAAAAAAGAGGGAAAATGCCTTGTCTTGATATTTCCACCAACGTTAACCTGGATGGAATCAACACAGATTCAATCTTTTCTGAACTCACAAAGGCTGTTTCTCAAATCATCGGAAAACCAGAAAAAGTAAGCTGTCTTTCTCTCTATTACTGTTGGATTAATGTTGATATAATTATGGGCTTGTCCATGTTAGATTTCAGACAAGAATGTTTGGTTCTTGAACCTTGGCAATGGTGCTGGCAGTAGAAATTTATCCGAGTTTATGTACTGTGGTTAAGTATCTTGCTCTAGCCGAAGAGTTTTTTATGCTAAAACTGGAGAAGTTTCTTGAAAACTAAGATTTTAAGCTATTAAGTACTGTGGATTCGATAGAATGGGAGGTGGCAGGAAATTAATCTCTAGTAAACTCAGTTTATATAATGTGGGTTTAAGTATTTTACTCGATCCCAGTGAGATATTTTTTGCTAAAACTCGAGCAATTTCTTGAAACCTCGAAGCTTTTAGGCTAGGGATTGACAGTTCAATAAGAAGGGAAAGTAAGAGGGGATAACAAAGGCATTGATTCATTGTTCTAACTATTTCAACCAACATTTCAAATCACCCAATTATCAAAAGTTCATTCCTTTTTCGAATTCTTCTTTTCAAACAAGGGAGAGGAATAAGATTTTCCTCTCCTTTCGAGCAGTCGCCACCAGATAAATGTTCTAGTTTTCTCAACCCCTTTGATAAAAATTGTGCATGTGTTGGACATTTTATGATAATTGTATCCCACATGCACGCGCGGGGACTTAAGTTTGTCATTTCTCTTTAAGAGTTTAAACTTTTAGACGAGGCGATTTGAATTATATACTCCTCTATACAACTCTATGCTTATTTGCAAGGCTTTAAGCTCCACAAGTTTCTTTTCTCAGATAAAACTAAAGATAAAAGGTTTGTGGGCCCTTGGAATTTTTTCTTTTTATTATTCAATGTACCTGCTAACTAAAATCTTTGCTCCATGGAATAAGAGGAAGCCATTGGTACCCCACTTAGCTAAGATTTTGCATTGAGACCATATATTAGTTCAATGGGAGGATAATAGGAGAACCACAAACTAGTGCAATAATATTGCGGAATAATTCTAATTTAAGGAAATCTAACTAATGACTATCCTACTTTTGTCAGCAAGTCTGTTGGCATTGAACCGAAAAGAGGAGTGAGTAATCCAATCATTTTGGATCGTTTTGTCGAAGATGACTCGGTTTTAGCTTTTAAATGAAATCGTGTTAAGAGAAAATAGGCGCTGTGAGTTCAGTTCTTGCAACTTCCTATTTATGAAAAATTTGCGTATCAACTCATTTTCTTGTCTCTCTAATGACTTAATCTTTTAGATATATTAATCGTTAAATATAATCAAGATTTAAATTTATAGTTGCATGCCGGGTATCTTTTCGAAGGACTATCTTGAAATTTGGGGTTTTTCTTTTATGTGAAGGGTGTTTGGTAGGAGAACCACATCATATAAACAGTGCTATTTCTTGAAGTTGATAGGTTTTACTAAAAACAAAATATAGATAATGATTTAAATTGTTAGATAAGATTAAGTCTAAATTTTTCAATAATCATTAAAGAAATGTCGGCTGCAGAAAAAAGTTATAGAATCAGTCGAGAATAGTCACTTCCCACAAATCCAACTCTTGTTTAGGGTCAGCTTGGCATGACTTTTACTTCTATATTTTTAATAACAGCTTCCCCGATGAAGTCACCGTCGATCAACTTCCTCTAAAGGTTCTTCTAACCAAAAGACTTCCAGATTATTATTCATACAAGCCCAAGAGTAGTTTCGCAGTCTTAGATGTTGCTTTTGACTTGTAATAAGTCTTGTCAAATGAGCTCTTAGTCTTGTTACTTCAAATGCTGGTCTATAAAACTGAGTAATTTTAAACACCCACACGAGATTTCCTTGACGTGGAAACCCCGATGCTTAGTTAGGAGCCGAAGTTGGAAAAAAGGTTTGTAGTAAACGTGCAAACTGAATGTCTATATTACTTGTTCTTCTATATATTGTTAGTTGGGCAAGCGATACATTCTGCACTGTTTTTATGCAACTTAAGATCAGAGCTGGATCGAGCTGATAGTTATTCTAACTCGTATGATTCAGGCAAGAAGACAATGACATTTCGTAAAACAAATCCTATACTTTCCTTTTACGTTTTATTGCCTCTAATGTGTATTATCCAAGGATTTCTTTATGAGATTTGAACTTCCTTTTCAACTAATTGTGTGTTTTTGTTTTCGTAGTTTGTGATGATTCTGTTGAAAGGATCTGTAGCCTTAACATTTGGAGGGAATAAGGAACCAGCAGCATTGGCAGAAATTGTATCAATGGGTGGCATCAACACTGAAGTAAAAAGGAAGTTGATTGCTACACTTGGTTTAATCTTAGAGAACAAATTGTATATTCCGAGAGCAAGATTTGTCCTCAAGGTGTTTGATACGACAACGGGGAGACAAAACTCCAAGCTTTAAACTACGAACGAATTTTCGTGCTTTGAAATAAAATTTCAATGTTTTGATATATATTTTGTAAGCACACAATTGGCGAATTTTCATTTATGGATCTGTTGAATGCTAGAACTTGATAGCCTAAATTTTATTATAGTTGTTAGGCCAAGAACACACAATTTTAGACCAAGAAACAAAGATTCCAAACCTTTCTCTAAACTAAAGTGCAAAAAATTAAAGGAACACAATCGATATATCTCGGCCTATACCCCGAAGATTCGGTGACCGCTTCTAACACCTACATCCCTCGTTAAGCATAAAAAAGTTGGATTATGCTCGGTTCCACTATAACGCCCAAAATGACAACAAATGTTACAATAATGTTCAGTCATATCACAAAGAATAGTACAGAACACTTATCTATCTAAAAAATATAGCAATCGATTTACACGAACCACAAATAATCGCTTCAGAATCTTAGAAACAACAACTCAAAAGCACTAAGACTTCCTTACAGATATTCACTCAGGATATCATCACAAAGAGACTAAAATATTACAGATCACCTTCTCAAATCAAGAATTTGAGAAGGAATTACAGAGAAAACAAAAGACCAGAGAAAACCTCAAAACGGCGCACTCCCAGAGATAGAAAAGAATGAAGCCCTAAAACCAACCATAGAATCAATGCCAAATGAAATGGCATAAAGTAAAAGAACCATCCAGAATTCTAACCATAAGCTAAAATCCATCCACACGTCGCAATCGGGTTGAAAGTGTGGTTTTAATAAAGTTGCATTTGCCAAAACACGTTTTAAGCACAAATTATGGACCGGCTCGATTCCCACAATAGTGCATAAAGTGGTCGATATGAAGGTCGAACAAAATTGTTAATTGGGAAAACGTACCTCCAGTCGATTAGCGGCATTAGATATGAATAAAGCTTTTTCATTCGAAAAATTGGACAGGGTAGGTCGACCCTAGTCAGAAGAGGCACTAATCGTTGAGTGGCTTTTTCCCTTGAAAATTCCGAACTGGATAGGAAAAATGCCGACAATATGAATTCATTTTTCTTACTTTTATCTTCTTTTTAAATTGATACAAAGTCTAGAGACTTAATAGACATAAAAATATATAAAATTGACCACAAATATTGAAAAAGAGTTTCAAATATCTAAAACTTACTCACATGTATGATAATTTTCCAAGTTGAACCAAACAAAGATCCCTTGATTGACATCTAATAGTGTATATCTCAATCATAGTAAATTTTGCTCAAGTAGGACCATATTGGATAGAAAGTGTAAAACTTTGTCAAACTTTACGATTCTTCTTGGTTGGGAGTTTTGGGTCGAGTTGAAAATTTTACCAAACAAGCCGAATATTAATCTACAGTCAAGTGTGACAAAGTTTCGTATCTATCTCTATCCTTAGAGTAGGCATCAGGTGATCCAATTCGGGTATTTCAATGCCCGAAACTCAACCGTAAATTTGGTTTTTTTTTGTCAAATAGAACCATTATGTTCTGTTCTGTTATGTTCAATTCCCATTCTATAAAAATAATTGTTTTCCAAAAAATTATAGAATATCCCAACCCAAATTTAATTTCCCGTTTTATGTTATACATATATACAAAAACATTTTCAACTACAAATGAGTACTTTCAGCCCACCATTTAATCTAAAAACAAAGGCTAGAGACTAAGAAAAACAAGAATAGTAAAAAAAGCAATAAAAACACTAAAAAAATGAAAAATTCCATATCTTATCAGGTTTCTATCACAGTATTTCAAGAGTAAGAATCACCCATTAACCTTCGAATATTTTGTAAATGGAACTAAAGTGAAAATGGACGGTTCCAGATTGATTCCAATTCGAAAGGTTGAGTTCTGGTTAAAATCTTCATCCCTATCTATTCGAAACTTGATCAAACTCAATACCCTGCGATTTGCGTTTGGTTGGTATCAAGTATAAAATTCTATGGAATGAGTTGGACCTAATCTAGGGCTTGTTTGGTAGGAATTCTAATTTTCTACAGTAAATCAATTCTCATTTTCAACCACACATTCTTCAATAAAATAATACTTTCCATCACATCAATAATTTTTTCATCTTTTTCAACCACAGATTTCCCATCATATCACTATTCAAAATCAATTCTTCCCCCAAAAATCCCTACCAAACAAGCTCCTAGAGTCAAATGTGACTTTCAAGTTGTTCGTCAATCGACCTATCACGTATGGGCCCAAGTTAACGAAAAAGTCAAATCAATTTGCTATCTGAAACTATGATTAAAGATGTATTCAGAGTAGTGGTGTCAACGAGCCGAACCAAGCCGAATCCGAGCCGGAAAAAAAAAAGCTCGAACCGAGCCCGAGTTTTTTTGGGCCAAGCCGGCTTAGGTTTTTTTTTTTTTAAATCTACATTTTTAAAAAAAAAAATTGTACATTTTGTGTTTGTTATAAATTAAAGAAATTATAAAAGTTAAAACACACCTCCTTTATGCGGGCTTAGGATCGACTACAATTGTCGTAGGTGGAGTTAAAACTATGCACAAATAAAATATTTCATGTACAATTTTTCTTTAAAAAAAATAAAAATTACTTATTTTTTTTTTGAAATTAAACAATTTAAACACTTACAATATCTTATGCTTTAATCTGCTATAACTCTTCGGCCATTATACTATCAACTTGTTCTTAAAAACATAATTTCGCACATTCTCAATCTTTCAAACATATTAAAGCCTCAAATATATCTTCTTTTAGTCTTGATCGCTCGTCACATAAAACTCGACCACCTAAACTAAATGCAGCCTCCGATACTACTGTAGACACGGGGGGTGTTAGTAGATCGCGAGTAATTTTTGATACAATTGGATACTGCCTTTCGTTACACTTTCACCATGATAAAAGATTAAATTCCTGTAATTCTTGTGGTTGTAACATACTACGAACGTCCACGCACATATACCTAGCTAACTCGGATGGAATTTGCAGATTTGTACCACGACATCTATTGCTCTAGATATTGACAAATTAGAACTAAATGATGGAACACTAGTATTGGTCTCTAAATAACTCCATATATTATCTGTATTTGTTGAAGCGATTCTTGAAAAAGAATTTTGGGAAGTAGAACTACACTGAACTTCCATTTCAACGTAATAGTTGTACATTTCACATAATATTGATTCTATATGTACATGTGATAATTGTACATTCATAAAATTTGAAATCATTTTTATAGTAGCTTTTATACCAGTTAAATTAAGTCGATGGTCCATCACTGAAGTTAATAAAAATAAAGAGGGTATCTTTTCCCAATATTACGAAATTTTGACTCCATAGAATAAACTATATCAACAAAAATTGACAAACTCCTATATTTTTGAAATACTTGTACAAAATAGAAAAAATGTTGTAAAACAAATGAAGATGTAGGGTAATAAACACCGTTACATTCTTTTGTGGCATCGAAAAAAAGTTTTCAAATTTTTTTCACAACAAATGCAAGATTCCATTCTCAATATTCCAAATTATGTTCGGATCCATATGTATGCCTACCATTATAATATATCGAAATAAATTTATCATAATTTTCATACGAGTGTAACATAAGATATGTAGAGTACCATCTATGTGATACATCAGTGACAAATGATTTCTCTTCTAAACCATAATTTGCACATAAACTGTTAAATGCTTGCTTTCTTACTGGTGATATAGTAATAAAATTAATTGCTTCCCTAATTTTATCTAATGGTTATTTTATAAGTTCTAATCCATCTTTTACAATCAAATTAATAATGTGGCATACACAACTTTGATGAAAAAATAAACCTTCAAATGTAGGGTTCAAATCATTAATAAATTTTTTGACAACAACTTTGTTTACACTAGCATTATCAAAAGTAAAACTTTGAACAATTTCTTGCATACCATATTCTTGTATACTATCTTTTAAAACCATATATATGTTAGTCGCATTATGAGGATATTCTATACATTTGAATGCAATAATTTCTTTATGCATAATCCATAGGTGATCAATGTAATGAGCTGTAGTAACAATATAACATTTTTCATTAACATCGGTCCCTAAATCAGAGATAAATGATATAACAGAATTAAAAGATTTTAAATTTTCAATAACAGTTTGTTTTCTTCTGTTATATAATTTTATAGCATTAGAACGAAAATTATTTCTACAATAAGAATGATACCTGGGTTGGAGATAATTCTGCACAGGACGAGTAAAGTGGATTGACTCGATTATCGTTAGCGGCATCTCTGCTGCAACCACGTATGCAATCATTCCTTCACGAAATCTTTTCTGTAAATATGCAAAAGTGGAAAGAGTAGAACCAGAACCGGTAAATGTTAGTTCGGTCTGTTTCGGGTGAAGACCAATTGGTTTCGTTTTGCAACTTCTTAATATGTTTCTATTTAAATGCGACGTGCTCGAACTAGACTTCCAACTAATTTTTTTACCACAATAATTGCAACATGTTTTCCAAATATCAACTCCATTTTGAACCCCAACTTTTTTGCCAGCCATATGCTGCCAACAATCCTCAGATTCTTTTTTCGACCTATTAATCTCGACTACTTCCTCCTCCTCTTCTATATCCTCCAAATCAATTGGAACATTTTGAGATGTATTGTATTCCAATGGAGTACTTGAACCACCTTTAAATTGATTAATCTCATCACTAGTAAAATTCATGTGTAAGTATTATAGTAAAGAATATTGGAAAATAGAGTAAAAGAAATTGGAGAGTAAAATACTGAATATTGCGTAAATAAATTTGAGAGTATAATACTGAAATTGAATATTGCGTAAAGAAATTCGAGAGATTGATATGGATTTATAAATTTTTTTCCGTATTTATAGACGAAAAAATATATCCGTTTTAACTATATTTAATATAAAAATTTAAATTAAAATAAGACAATTACATGAAAAAAATTTACGAATACATTTTTGTGGTTGCGTGCACGCAAGCAACAGCTTGCGCAGCTCATTTGTTGCTGCATGCGCAGGCAGCTTTGTAGCTGCTTGCACAGGCAGCTACAATTTTGTAGCTGCATTCCTGTCTGCACAGCAAACAGCTTTAATTTAAAATCAAATTTTTAATTTTCAATTTTTTTTATATAATTGCTTTGACACTGACCGTTTCGGCCCGAGCCACACGGGCCGGCCCGGGCTAGGGTCGA
>OU503039.1:978425-1000854 GCA_912172775.2 Fraxinus pennsylvanica
ACATTTTGAGATGCATCGTATCCTAATGGAGTACTCAAACTACCTTTAAACTGATTAATCTCATCACTAGTAAAATCCATGTATAAGTATTATACTATAAAATATTGAAATATAGAGTAACAAAAATTGGAAAGTAAAATACTGAATATTGTGTAAAGAATTTGAGAGAATAATTTTGTAATTGAATATTGCGTAAAGAAATTCGAGAGATTGATATGGATTTATAAATTTTTTTCCGTATTTATAGACAAAAAAATATATCCGTTTTAATTATATTTAATATAAAAATTTAAATTAAAATAAGACAATTACATGAAAAAAATTTACGAATACATTTTTGTGGTTGCGTGCACGCAAGCAACAGCTTGCGCAGCTCATTTGTTGCTGCATGCGCAGGCAGCTTTGTAGCTGCTTGCACAGGCAGCTACAATTTTGTAGCTGCATTCCTGTCTGCACAGCAAACAGCTTTAATTTAAAATCAAATTTTTAATTTTCAATTTTTTTTATATAATTGCTTTGACACTGACCGTTTCGGCCCGAGCCACACGGGCCGGCCCGGGCTAGGGTCGAGCCCTAAAATGGGGCTTGGCCCGAGCCTATTCCAAGCCGAGCCGTCCGAGCCCCTGAAATTTTTTGCCACCGCTAATTCAGAGTATTTAATAGTCGTTGTTGGGCTAGAATGGCCCATGAACTAACTGGGATTTTTTTTTTCATGGTTGGAAAATGAACATAAATAGCACTAAATGGAGCACAAAATTGAAACTAGTGCTTTGGAGATTTTTAACCTATTTCGTTTTGGATAACAAAGTAAAGAACATTCCAGTGCTTGAGAAAGAAGTATTTTGTGGGAAAAATGCCGTGCCTGAATCTGTCGACTAACGTGAGCCTGGAGGGCGTTGACACCTCCTCCATCCTCTCTGAAGCCACTTCCACTGTAGCCAAACTCATCGGCAAACCGGAAGCCGTAATATATTCATACTGTTTCTATTTCTTTACCTTCCTTTTATGTTTAATCATAATATATAATAATAATTTCAGTTTTGGATTCCTATGCTCAATTGACTACATTTCGTATTCGTTTGTTTGTGGGTTTTTCTATTCCCTTGTTATATTATCGATTTTGGGGGGTTTCAAATTGTGTTGGAAACGTTTTTTAAGTAATTATGCTTAAAATCTTGGTGGGTTTCTATGGTTCTTTAATTTTTTTATTGTTGGCACATTGGGGTTAGTTTATGGAGAAAGGTGGTTGAATTTTGTGCTGGGTGTGTTAAAAATTAAACATGCGATAAAAAGGAGATTATGGAATAGTTGGTAGATTCGGATTAGTTTATGGATTAAGAATGAGAAAACTGGTTGAATTTGTTGCTGGAGGTTAAAAATTTGCTGAACTGAAGATTAAAAAATATAATAACGGGTTAGTTGGTATTTTTGGGATTAGTTCATGGATTAAAAATTTGTTTCTGGAGGTTAAAAATCTACTGAATCTGAGAGATTATGGATTAGTTTATGTATTAAGAAGGAGAATACTGATTGAATTTGTTGCCGGAGGCAAAAAATTTGCTGAATGTGATGTATGGTGTGCCGTTACTGCATGATACAGATTGCTGGAAACATAGTCATTGAAACACATTGTTCATGGCTCACCTCGAGCTGGATGTCACCAAAATTTTCTCCCCCGGTGCCACATATTGGGGTATTGAAAAGAAAATTGTAAAATGTTTAATATCTGATTTATACTGATTCTCCCCAATGAGATCTTGACGGAATTGTCACATAAGCAAAATAAGCCAATAATTGGAATGTTGAAGCTATTGCATTTTTATCTCTCTGGCTTCGGCTCTTAGTTTTCAATTGCACATAATTGCAGCAGCTCTTTTGAGTCTAAAGGGTCTTTGATTATTGAAGCTTGGGATTTCATCGTAAAATGTCAACCTCTTTAAAATTAGCCCAAGCCCCAAGGTGGTGGCTTATTTGAGCATGCCAATCTTGGAATCCGAGTGCTTGTTTGAGCTTTATAAGAATCAAGTTGCTCGTTTAAGCTTGTTGGGCTCCAATACTATATTGACCTTATTAAGAGAAGTAAGCAAAGCTATGATTTTCATTTTTATTTGATGTGAGATTTATCCTTCACATAATCTACTTTATGATAATCGGCTTAAAATAAAATAGTATCTTGCTTTTTATTGGCCATATTGTAGATAGATTTCGAAGGACTATTAAATACTTGTTATATCTGTCATGATGCAGTATGTGATGATCGTATTGAAGGGATCTGTACCATTAGCCTTTGGCGGAACAGAGCAGCCTGCTGCGTATGGAGAGTTGGTGTCCATTGGAGGACTTAACCCTGATGTCAACAAGAAGCTGAGTGCTGCTATTGCCAACATACTTGAAACTAAGTTGTCTGTCCCCAAATCAAGACTCTACCTCAAATTCTATGACACTAAGGTATCCAATTCGTGCTTTCTAAGTTTGTAAAAGGTTGTCTCTGTCAGGCGCTAGTGTCGTCTCATTGCATTCTTCCTGCTTGTTTAGGCTCATCAGAGTCAAGAATATGCACAATGTCTTCATGCCTTGCACCAATTCTAAATCATGTAAACGAACTTTCACCGTTTAGATCCATGATTATTACATTGCACTATTATAATTATATACCATTTTTTTTTTAATCCCTCTGAAGATTTTTTCGTGAAATTGTTGTCTTTTTTATTAATTTTACTTACGGCATTTATTTGTTTTTGCAGGGTTCCAACTTTGGGTGGAATGGATCGACCTTCTAGGCATCTTATGTATGGTTTTCGCATTAATGCACGAATCAACTTATATCGCACAATATCTTTGGATTATGTTCGACTTTCTTGGATGTTTTATAATGTTTGTGTGTATGCTTAGTAATCTATCTTGCTTGTCTTGATGGCTTGAGAACCTTTTTGGATTCGAGGTGCTAAACAATTTCATGTTTGTTTCTTGAATTTTTATTTTTCTAAAAAGTCAATGAAACCTTCTAGCAAGTAAATTACTAAATTTTTTTTGAAGTATATATTGAACTAATAGATAATATATCTTAGGTAAAATAATAACTTTTTTATTTTTAAAAGTTGGATGAACAATTTAAGTCGATGAAATGGTCGAAACCTAAATCAACGGCTTCAAAATCACGATTTCGATTCAATTCAACCAATTGATGATTATTTGTTCACTCCTACTAAATAGTTAATTTACGTGGCAAGCAATCAATCCTACTCATCAAAACTTCTTGTTAAATAAATGTCACATGTACCAAACTTGTGCTACATGAATCTAAAAGTGCTTAAATCATATAGGGTTCATATTTAGAGCTTGTCTGTTGGCAATTTTATACAGATTTTGATCAGAAATGTGACCTTTTTTTCAACCAGCATGACCCACATGTGAGACAAACATTCAACAAAGGCGACTGAATTCAAAAAGTAACGATATAAAAAGGGGTTTTTTGGAAAGTTAAGTTGTACCAGACACAGCCTTAAATTGCGTTTTAAACATCGACTTATCACATTTCACTTACTCATTATGAAGCTCGATTTTGTTGCATGTGGCATCAATTTAACGGCGATTTTGACAGCAGGATTCATCACTTGCCACGTAGGAGAGACAACGGAATGGGAAATGGGGACTAAACTGGAAATATTTTAAACTATAATTACCAATTTCAAATTTTGTTTAAATTTGAATGACCGTTTTGTGTATTGTACTTTATTTCTATTTGAATCCACAGATCACATGGAAGCAGCGACGTCGTTTTATAACCCCGCGTACTGTATGAGTTAAGCAAAGCCAACCATTAACGTTATAAATGTTTGTGTAAACTCTCTCTCAAATCAACCAACGAAAAAATGGCAAATCCTTCCCCGGCCATTCTCCCCATTTCCGATTCTGCCGCCCCCACCACCGCCGTTTCCTCAGACACTGCCGCCATAGCCATCACAACCACTGACACCCAGCAATCCTCCTCTGTTTCAGCATTCGGTGCATTTTATTCCAAAGCCGGAGCTTCTTGACCGGTCCGCATTCTCCAAACCGGAATCTCTCTCCGACGCCACTCTTCGCTTCCGCAAGAACTACAACTATTTTCGCATCAATTACCTCACCGTAATCACTGCCGTGCTCGCTATTTCCCTTCTCACCAACCCCTTCTCCCTCATCCTCCTCCTGGCGCTCCTCGCTGCCTGGCTCTTCCTTTACATCTTCCGCCAGTCCTCCGACCCTCCCGTCACCATCTTCGGCCGCCAATTCTCCGATTTCGAGACCCTTCTGTTCTTGATCTTCTCTACCGTTGTCGTGATTTTCCTCACCAGTGTGGGGTCTGTTCTCGTTTCGTCTTTTATGATTGGCGTAGCAATTGTTTTCTTACACGGTTCGTTTAGGGCCCCGGAAGATCTGTTCCTTGACGATCAGGAGTCACGGGATGGGGTTTCCGGATTCCTCTCTTTATTCACCGGTGGCGCCGCCTCCAATGCTGCCTCTGTCTCTGTTGCTCCGCCACCAGTTGCCGCCGGGATTTGAGGTTTGACGATTATAACCATTACATCCGGATCAATATCACGACGATGTTCAGTTTTCATCAAAATCGAATGACAAGTTATAGTTTCCTTTACACTTTTAATCATATTAGCTAATATTCTCCCTTTCATGAAAAAATTGGGGATGCTAATATCTGTAATTGCTATTACTGGATATATCGAATTTTCATTACCGGGTTATTGTATAATCTTTGTTTATTGGGCTAATGGTCTACTTAGAAAGAGAATTAATGATGATTGATTGTCATGTTCTATTGAATTTTGTACCATGTCCCTTTTTATTAACGTTCAGTTTGGTGTAGATATCTTCTCTTTATTGTGGCCTTTTTCATTGGTTTAATGTAGCTATTGGATATTGTGTTAATGTAGCTAGTTGTGTTCTACAGCAGCCCGGGGTCGGACCAGTTTGCCAAGAAGTTCATTGTCTGATTTATATGTTTATTTGTATTAGTGTTTAGGACAATTCTGTTATAAATAGGATTATGATTATATATTTATAATAAGATGTTTAGTTGTAATAAGTTCTATCTTTTTATTCTGATATTTTATCTAGAATATAATTTTTTTTTTTTATCGATTAGAATATGATTTTAGTTTATTGCTTCACAACCACTTCAGTATTTCCATCTGAATGTCTGGGACGTGCTCACTGCCATCTCCGACAAGGCTCGAACGCATCGCCAGGGCCACGAGCTTTCAAATTTCATTTTTCTTGTTAATCTGATAGAAGTGTGCGTTCCCATAACTTTGCGAACTTATAACTGTACCATTGTAATAATTATTGTCTTTTCACTAGTAATACCATATGCGATACTCTTGCATTGTCGAAACTTCTATGTTCAGTAGTATTTATACTTGAAATACTTTGTTATGTGGATGTTCAGAATGAGGGATTCCTGAAGTTCAGCCATAGTCTGCAGTTTTGGTTTTTACATTACAGTAAAATTTCCATCTTAATTTTGTAAAGCAATTGCATCACCATGTTCTTTAGCACTGCACTGCTTGGAATCTTATTGTTGTTTGCCATATAGTATTCTTGAATTTGAGGAAATAAAGAGAAAATCCTTTTAGAATTTAGTTTTCAAACATTAATTAAGTTGGCTTTCTCATGAAACCATTCTACAAGAAGTAGAAGCCGTGGTTCTTAAACCAAGAATCATATGCCCTTTGATAATTTAGATCCTTCCATCTGGCTTGAAGTGCTTCCAGCTAGCAGAAGACACCTCCATGATTTTGTACCTTATGTTCCTTGCTGCCTTATGTGTGTTTTATCCATTTCGTCCCTTTCGTGCTAAAATTCAGTTGTAATATAGACCAAAAGTGCTTACAGTTTGTGTGGCATAATATGTATTGAAAGAAACTCGGCCATAATCATCTTCGTCAGCTCCTCCGTGTTATTTTGAGATTCAGAGCTTGTTTGGTAGGGATTTTTGGGAGAAGAATTGATTTTTGAATAGTGATATGATGGGAAATGTGTGGTTGAAAAAAAAGAAAAAATTATTGATGTGATGGAAAATATTATTTTATTGAAGAATGTGTGGTTGAAAATGAGAATTGATTTACTGTAGAAAAATTTAATTCCTCCCAAACAGGGCCTAAGTAAGTACTTGCTGTGAAACATGTTTTGAATTTTTAACTTACCTGTGAAGAAATATTTAGAGCTTGTTTGGGAGGGATTTTTGGGGGAAGAATTGATTTTGAATAGTGATATGATGGGAAATGTGTGGTTGAAAAAAAAGAAAAAATTATTGATGTAATGGAAAATATTATTTTATTGAAAAATGTGTGGTTAAAAATGAGATTTGATTTGAAAATCAATTCTAAAATAAAAAACAAACACCCCCATCAGTCGCAAACTTGTTGAAGTGTACAATCGGTACTTAGAATTGAAGTGAATACTGTTCTATGGACAATTGATAGATAGTGCACTTAAGCTCAAAATTTTATTTCCTTTATTTGGTCTCTCTTTTACCAAATTAACTACATGTTTGGATGTACTTAAAAACTTATTTTGAAGCTATCTTCATGGTTGTTGACGGGAAACATGATTCCAACCTCGAATCTTTAAATTTTTTATTTTCAATTTTTAATTGAATCAAACTAAAAAATAAATATATAATTCATGGAACGGTAAATAATCCACAAAAAAGTCTCGATGACGTTTGGACGATATTATAATTCCGACAAATGCACCATCCGATCTTATTATCATTTCCAAACCTTTGGTGATTATCAACTTTGGCATTTCGAAATAATAATCGATTTGTCACGAAATTCCTCGCCCCCAAAAGACGAGGCTGGATGGGATGGGCTGTGACATTTTAGCCAACCCTAAATTTGTGCCAATAGCTGAAAAGAGGCAAATCTCTCTTTTGCTTCTGTTCTCCCAGCAAACACACAATCGAAGTAATGGACGATTTTTCAATTGAGAAGATCCAGTTATCTGGCGCCACTTTGGCCTCCCTCCTCCACCGTGCATCCGCTGCCACCGGCGACCTCCACGGCTACCTCTTCGGCCATGTTACCCCTTCGACCCACAATCCCCTCTCCGACGACTCCACCACCTCCTCCACCGCTACTGGTCCAATTCTCACCGCCACCATCACTTCCTTCATCTCCCTCCCCTCCCACCTCTCTCTTCCTCCGCCGCCACCTCACACCATCACCACCACCCTTCTCGGCTGGTTCTCCGCTCGCCGGAAAACCGCACTTCGCCCCTCTCTTAAAGACTCCACCACTACCCGCGCTCTTTCGTCCTCCACTTCTCATTCATTCACCCCCAAAAATTCATCTCTTTCTCTCACTCCTTCTCTCTTTATTCTCTTGACGACGCCGATTCAAGATCAATTAATTCACACCCATGAATACAAAGCCTTTCAGTACCGCATCACTGATAAAACTTTCGAGCCCAAGAGCTTGAGTATAACGACGCAGATTCAAGATCAATTAATTCACACCCATGAATACAAAACCTTTCAGTACCGCATTACTAATAAATCTTTCGAGCCCAAGAGCTTGAGTATAATTAACATTGGCCCATCTTTTCGTTCCCATTATGAATCTTTTAGCCCGAATGCGCCATTCCCTTTTGTTAATTGTGATTTGAGGGGCCCCAATGCAATGGAGGAGGATGAAAAGGTTGAGAGTTTGGGGGCTATGAAGGATCAGAAGCAACTGGATATGTGCGCGGATGGATTTGAGATTGGGAGGCTGAGTAAATTAGTTGGCTCCGAAGCTACGCATTTAACAGCTGAGTTGGAGGAATTGTATCATAAAATGCTTGCCAAGCTCGATGGGTTGTCGAAAGTGGTCGAACAGGGCTCTGCCAAAGTTCTGGAGCAGGTGAGAATGCTAACTAAGATTAAATATTCGGAACAGATTGAAAAATCAAATTCCAATATGTCGGAACCAGAGGCAATATATCTTTTTTAACATTGAGGGATGATTTCACATTTTAATGTGGTTTAACATTTTTGGCAGGAGAATAATAATATGAAGTTGAGGCATAAAGTTGCTGGCTTGGAATGAATAAATGGTGTTCTTGTTATAATTCAAGGTAATTTGTTGCTCCACTGGTTTTATATATCAATTATTTTTACAAATAATTAGTTTTATTCAAATCATGACATTCCTTTGGACAATTGTATTTGGATCACCTAAGAGTAGAATCAAGTTTCTATGTGTATGAGTACATGTTCTTGTCGCAATTTCTTTATTGCATTAATAACCCTAGTGGATCACTGTATTAGGGTATCTATGATGTTACATGTGGCTTCCTTTCAGTACTTTGGTAGTTATTAACTAAATCTTCGGTCTATCTTTCTCTAAATTTTTCTTGTTGAATGATTGGAGTTTTTAGTCATATGTGGCAACATATGACCATGAAAGAATAATATATTTATGACTGAGATATGTGGATGTGGGTTTTTGTAGACATAAAAAACTTGGCTTTTCTGAATAGTACAAGTATTAATGTCTAATTGGCATCTTTCCATGAAATGATTGGAATGTCGGATATCCTTATTTATTCTACTTTCTTTCTTTTCTTCTTCTTCTCTCCCCTTTTCTAATTAAAGTGACACATATTCTAGTTTGGATGCAATTTTTTAATTGGACTTATATCATAATGTTGAGATAGAAAAGACAGAGAATTTTGATACGAGAAATATGTGAAAACTTGTGGGATTCATGTTGATTATAATACGTTTTATTTAAAAAATTTCAAATTATTTGAAAGATTTAAAATTTTGAGGGAAAAAAAAAATATTTTTGTATCTATGTTGATGTTTTTCTAGTTCTCCATAACCATTATAAACTAATTTAAGAAGTGAAGTGTCAAATACTATTTTATGGAACTCTTTCAGAAGCTTTTGGAACTCGTAAGATTGGAAAATTTTGTCAAGTCATCCATTTCATAACACGCTCACGCTCATGCTCACACATTGTATGATATAATCTACATAATGATCGCCTGGATCTTTGGGTATCTTTTATGTTACATGGGAAGCCCTAGTGTATCACCGTCTTAGGGTATCGTTCATGTTGAGTATAAAACGTTTTGTTTATAAATTTTTAAATTATTTTAAGATTTTAAATTTTAGCAAAATAGTATTTTTCATATATATCTTGACGTTTCTCTAATTTTGTGTAAGCACTATAAACTAATTTATCAAGTGAATTTTAAAATACTATTTTACGGAACTCTTTTAGAACCTTTTGAAACTCGTTAAATTGGAATAATTTCTCTAGTCATTCATTTATTAGATGAATTGGAATCATAACATGCACGCACGCACGCACATGTGGTAGGGCATTACATACGATATAATCTACTACACAGTGTATATATAATATATAAAATATAAAGATCGCCTTGATCTTAGATATCGTTTATGTTACAAGAGTAACCTAGTGCATCAATGTCTTACAACATCATTTATGTTACATATGTTTTGCTTTCTATACATCGGTAATTATTGACTAAGCATATGTTAGGGTTCCATTACAATTAAAATGCATTTTTTCCTCTCTTCTTTCCATCCACACATTCTCCAATGAAATAATTTTATACGTAAATCCAAAAAATTTCCTTTTTTAACCACACATTCAAAAATTCACTATTCCAAAATACATTTTTCTCAAAATTTGATTTTAATGGAGCCCAAACAAGGGCTAAATCTTCCACGTATCTTTCTTCGGGTGGTTTTTCCTATTGAATGATTGGAGTTTTGAGTAATATGTAGCAACATTTGACCATTAAAGGTACTATATTAATGATTGAGAGATATGTGATGTGTGTTTTGTGTAGACATAAAAAACGTGGCTTTTTGTGAGTAGTGTATGTATTAATGTCTAACTGGCATCTTGCCATGTCATGATTGGAATATCGGTTATCCATATTTATTCTCCTTTCTTTCTTTTCTTCTTCTCTCCCTTTTCTAGTTAATGTGACATATGTTCTAGTTTGGATTCAATTTTTTCATTGGAAACATGATGTTGAGATATATAAAGACTAAGAGTTTGATGATTAGAAATATGTGAAAACTTGTGTGGTTCATGTTGAGTATAAAACGCTTTATTTATAAATTTTCAAATTAGTTTAAAGATTTTCAATTTGAGCAAAATAGTATTTTCAGATATGTGTTGATTTCTGTCTATCTTTCCTCATGTTTTTCCTATTGAATGATTGGAGTTTTGAGTAATATGTAGCAACATTTGACCATGAAAGGTGACTATATTAACGATTGAGAGATATGGGATTTGTGTTTTTGTAGACATAAAAAACGTGGCTTTTTTGAATAGTGTATGTATTAATGTCTAACTGGCGTCTTGCCATGTCATGACTGGAATATTGGATATCCATATTTATTCTCCTTTCTTTCTCTCTTTCTTCTCTTCTTCTCGCCCCTTTCTAGTTATTGTGACATATGTTTCTTGTTTGGATTCAATTTTTTTTCATTTGACACACATGATGTTGAGATAGATAAAGACTAAGAATTTTGATAATTAGAAATATGTGAAAACTTGTGTGATTGATGTTGAGTATAAAACGTTCTATTATAAATTTTCTAATGAGTTTAAAGATTTTAAATTTGAGCAAAATAGTATTTTCAGATATGTGTTGATTTCTGTTATCTTTCTTCAGGTTTTTACTATTGAATGATTGGAGTTTTGAGTAATATGTAGCAGCATTTGGACATGAAAGGTCATATTAACGATTGAAAGATGTGTGATGTGTGTTTGTGTAGACATAAAAAACGTGGCTTTTGTGAATAGTGTATGTATCAATGTCTAACTGGCGTCTTGCCATGTCATAACTGGAATATCGTATATCCATATTTATTCTCCTTTCTTTCTTTCTTGTCTTCTTCTCTCCCCTTTCTAGTTAATGTGACATTTGTTCTAGTTTGGATTCAATTTTTTCATTGGACGCATATGATAAAGACTAAGAATTTTGATGATTAGAAATATGTGAAAACTTGTAAAATTCGTGTTGAGTATAAAACTTTCTATTTATAAATTTTCAAATTAGTTTAAATATTTTAAATTTGAGTCAAATAGTATTTTCAGATATGTGTTTGACAATTCTCTAATTTTCTGTAAGCATTATGAACTAATTTATCCAGTGAAGTTTCAAATACCATTTAGGGAACTCTTTCAGAAGCTTTTGGAACTTGTTAGATTTGAAAATTTTGTCAAGTCATTCCTTTATTTAGATGCATTAGAATCATAACACGCACACGCACATGCACACATTGACGCATGCATTTCATATGATGTAATCTACATAGATGCATAATATAAAATATAACACTCTCCTTTATCTTAGGGTATCATTTATGTTACATGAGTAACCCTAGTGCATCCCCGTCTTAGGGTATGTTTATGTTACATGTGTTGTGCTTTCAATATGTTGGTAATTATTAACTAAATATTTGGTCTATCTTTCTCCGGATTTTTCCTATTAAATGATTGTAGTTTTGAGTAATATGTGGTTACATTTGACCATGAAACATGACTACATTAAAAACTGAGAGATGTGTGGATGTGTGTTTGTGTAGACTCAAAAAAGTGGCTTTTCTGAATATTATAGGTATTAATGTCAACTGTGGTCTTGCCATGAAATGCCTGGAATAACGGCTATCCTTGTTTACTCTCCTGTCTTTCTTTCTTTCTTTTCTTTTCTTTTCTTCTTCTCTCCCCTTTCTAGTTAACGTGACATGTATTCTATTTGAATTCAATTTTTTCATTGAAAGCGAATGATGTTGAGATAGAAAAAGACAAAATTTTGATGATGAGAAACGTGAAAACTTGTTTGGTTCATGTTGATTATAAAATGTTTTATTTATGAACTTTCAAATTATTTTTAACATTTTAATTTTTAGCAAAATATTATTTTCATGTATGTGTATTTTTCTCTAATTCTCTGTAAGCATTATAAATCACTTTATGAAGTGAAGGTGTCAAACAATGTTTTTTGGAACTCTTGCAAAAGCTTAGCATTATATATTCCGTAATTTAGATAGATATATAATATAAAGTATAATACTTATCTATTTATAGATATATGATATAATACTAATTAAATTCAAGGTGATGTGCTGTGTCCTTAATTTCTAGATTTTATGGGTAATGCAACTATCAGCAGTTATAAGGTTAATCTAGAATTTGTTTTGAGGGGTACAAATTGGACGTGAATGGCCTCATATTTTGGCTTAAGAAACATTATATTCAAACTTATGGGACTGTAGCTGTTAAATTCTATTGTTCATATCTTAAAATAACTAAATATACACGTGCACAAGGCAAGTAATAAAATATAATTATAGTATGAAAAGAAATATAATGCTTCACATAATCTTTCCTTACTTTTGTTGGGTGCGATATGTGCGATAATTGTTAGCATGATTTGATTGGAGCATTTTTCTTCCTGGATGTTTTGGCATGACAGAATCCTTTATTATGCACATTGTCTTTATAGTGTTCTGAAAGGGCATTTTTGTGGAATTAAAGTGTAAAGAAGGAAACTCGTGCTATTTGTTGTAAAATTTGGTGCGTGAAATGTGAATACCTCAGAAACTTATTTCCTTATTAAGCTCTTGTTGATGCATGTTGGTACGTAGGAAACTAAAAGAATAAGAAATCTTCTGTTGTTGCTGCCGTTTGATTGGAAACAACCAATGTCTAAAAAGGGAGGCGATTTACCTTTTTTAGGCAAGACAAGGCGCAAGCTTCGATGTGTTTTGAGTCATAAGCCTCAAGACAAACTACTGAACTGAGAAAACATAAGAAAGTTATGAATAAGATAACGATAAATCTCTAAAGCATTTTAGTCCAAAAATTGGTAAGGCTTCTACAAAAGTATATATGCAAGTTGTAATCTTGAGGGGTTGCTCAATTAGTCAGGCCTCGGATTTACTCCCCATTGGTCACCAGTTCGAGTCTCCTTAGGCCACTGAGGTGAGTACCTGATCGTAAATTTCAGGGCCCTGTGGAATTAGTCGAGGTGCACGCAAGTTGGCCCGGACATCCACGGTTATAAAAAAAAAAGGTATATGCAAGTTGTACATTATTTTTAAGTTTGACCTGCCTAATTTTCATCATACTCCCCAACTGGGCTTCATGGTCCAGTCATTTCATTGAGAAAGAAGGAAACCATGCCAGGTTTTTTCCTGTCTGTTCTGGTGTTTTTTCAGTTTAGACTTCAACAAATGGGTTAAATTAAGTGTTAGTGGAATGTCTTCTAATTAGATCTAATGGAGATTGTATTAGATATTATATGTAAGGTTTGCCGAATTTAGATACTTACTCTTAAGAAAAAGGAACGAGGGTTTAGTTTTAACGATTTTCAAGTATTTTATATTATTTCTTTAGCTGTTTTTTTACTTAAATTAGACTAGTTAAAACCCTAGGTAAAAGGGCTTATGCATTGTCTCTTACATACCCTTTGTTATTGTCTTATTGAATACAAGCGTATTTCTCTCTTTAATTCTTCTCTCACATTGTTCTCTACCCATTTTCCTCTCTCTTCCCCTTCTATCTCCCCACTCCTTACTTTTCTGTTCTTCCCCCTATCTCCTCTCTTTTTAATGGTTCTACTATTCGATAATGAACATTTTCAGTTCATTGTTTAATTGGGAACTGGACTGAACCTCTCGCTTTTTGGTTTAGGAAAACTGTTTTTCTACCAATTCCATAAGATTTTCCTACCCCCTAGTTTTCTATCAGGTTGCTCTGCCTTGTATGTTAGCAGAAGGTTGACTAAGATGGACTACATTCTTTTCTCCTTTAGATTGTAACTTTTAGGATGCTGTTATTGTATAAGGCATATTTTATGTTAGCTGATATCAACTTGCCCTTCCTGCTACTTTAAACACCATTAGTTTAATAAGCCCAGTCTATGTTTGAATGTCGCTTATTTCTATGATCTTGCTTCTGTTTCTTTAGGCATATTCATTTTGTACGAAATGCCAGGTATATCAAGTTTCCTTTTGTACTATAAAGTTAATATTTGCATCTTCCTATTGTCTCCTGTCTTGGGATTCTGCTGCTTTGCTTGGATTATTTTTCATCTCAATATTTGCATTTGTTAATTTTCCTTGAGAGACTGTCTTGAATCCTTTATAGTATTTGAACTTTACCAGCTAGTGCTCTTACATTTTCAAATTTCTGAGCCGAATCAATGTAATTGAGTTATCTTTTTGTTGAGTTTAAATTGGGAAAGATTAATTGTAGTAAAAATTGTTTGACCATGATGGATTTTGTTGTGAAAAAACTTAGATACAATGACACAGTTTGGTTCTCCTCAAGGAATTATAGTAAATCCAAACCCAAAACATATTAACAACAAATTAAACCTATTATAATTATGTCAATGGATAAGGTTCCTGCTGAAGACCTTACTATCGTTTTAAAAGAAACAGTGTCCATTTTTGGAGTCAACAACGTATGCTGGACTCTTTGGATCCATCCCCACTATTTATAAATATTATTTTATTTCTTTGGTGCTTCGATTACTTCATGTAATGCATTTATGTATGTCTTCACTCACTAATCAACTAATGTTTTTATTGGTTTCTAGTTTTAGAAATGCAATGTTTTCTTGTCAATCTCAACTATCAATTTTCATTCGACTGTTTCTGCAGATTCCTGGGAAGCACGAAGGTGCATGGTAAACCTTGGAAGCTTCTTTTTTATAACAAAAAAATCATAGAAATGTTGTTCTTGTTGCTGGCTGTTGGATCTTTTGGTTGATCTGTGATTGAAAGAGGCCTCGCCCTGCTTACATCTAATGTACTACATTCTACATGTACCATTATTTTATGTACTTGTTTCCTAGTATTGGCATTGGTTCCTTTTTTATTTTTCTCTTGTTTGTGTATAATCCTTGTGATTTTGTTGATTTTTGCCCCTTTGGTAGTTTGGTATCAAGGAGTTGATGAAATTGAGCATAGAGCTTTTGATGTTGATTTCTTTGTTAGCTAGTTTTATTTTTTCCATTTCTACTTTGCAAAATGAGTATCCAAGTGACCCAAAGTCCAACTCAACAAAGAAATTGGCTTGTGAGGGAGGATGTTCAAGCGATTGAAGTCTCGAGGTCAAGTTTTAACTCCTAGAGCCGACTCTATTAGCGCGTATTCTCGTTTAAGTGACTTTACAATCTTCTATTAGTAGTAGTTCTCAGTCATTTGCTATAACCACGTTGGGTAAAATTTATCCGTAAAATTAGCTTATAAGTGGCTTTAAGTTGTGCTTAACTTATTAGCAAAGCAAGATGCAACTAGAGGTGTTGCACAAAAATTTTGATTTCAAATCAATAATTGAGATATGAGCCACTTGTGCCAAGAACTGTATGCTGAGACGACCTTTCATATGTATTATTGTTAACTATAATAATATAAAAAATCAGGTATTTCACCATGTAGAATTTATCTCCTACTTCCAGTGGGTATGATTTATCTTATACACCCGCTTCAACGAGAACTTTTTTTTTTTTACTAGTCAAAAGAGGGCATTTGTTATCCTACCTTCTACGGGTAGGAGATTAGCTCTGATCATCGTGAACATTGACAATCTAGAATGTAATGATGAATGTATGTAATGGATCTTGTTGTTGATCCAACATTGTTGCAATACGAATCTATCTAGGATGAAAGATTATGAAAGCAACTATGAGACTTTGAGGGTAAATGCTAAATTGGCTTAATGTTTTCCATCACATCAATACCTTTTTCTTCTTTTTCAATCACGCATTTCCTATCATATCACTATTCAAAATCAATTCTTCCCTCAAAAATCTCTCCCAAACAAGCTCTAAAAATAAATGCAACATCAATCAAGCCTAGCTGTGGCAGGTTAAGTAGGGTCAATTCAATAAGTTATCTGTGATTGTTTTAAGAATTTCCTTCTGATTTTACTTTGATTTGAACTCAAAATAATTTTACTGAATCTAGACTGGATCGAGAGGATCCACTTTGGGATTTGAAATCTGAATATTCAAATATAATACAATTAATGACGTTGTAACCGAAAACA
This sequence comes from Fraxinus pennsylvanica, assembly GCA_912172775.2. Lineage (NCBI taxonomy): Eukaryota > Viridiplantae > Streptophyta > Magnoliopsida > Lamiales > Oleaceae > Fraxinus > Fraxinus pennsylvanica. The sequence continues at coordinate 994,520 of OU503039.1, forward strand.
AGTTGACGACAAGCCAATGTAATTACGATTATAAGTAATTTTCTTTCTGCAATATCCACCCATATTAATCTCACTCTAATATATTATTATTCATTTTAATTAAATTCTCTCTCTCCAGTTTTATATTTATTTTGACCGAATTAGTTTCGAATTACAATATCGACAATTTTTTCTTTGGCAAATTGTGACCGTGAGATACAAATTTTTTGAATGCAACATTTGCGTTTAAAAACCTCATTATAAATTGCACTCGCATACATATTCAAATACTAGTAGATTAAACTGTGATTTTAATAAAGGTGACCTTGCATCTTGAGTTGTTTTGTATGGCGTAAACTTCGGTATGCATTGGAAAGAAACATTACATCGATAATGTACGACCGTTCAAATTAATATTATTCCGACCTCAAAAAGTCTTGTATCAACTCTATCAATTTCAAATCTCCATCCCTCAGAGGGAAAATATCTCATTTACAATATGTACATCGCATCAACAATTCTTATCCACTCAAAGAATTCGTTGGAATACATATAAAATCAAAATCCAAGAAATGATAAGGATTTGGTGAAAGTTTCAGTCAGTTGATATGAAATAGCCAAGACTTTAGACATAATGCAAACACCATTTTTAGCTTAGATTTGAATGACTGCTAGAATAGAACTCGTCAAGTCATAACTTACATAAATCGATATCAGTCTATTCAATTTCTGGGGCACACTTCTTTTCGAACTTGTTATTTCGTTTTTACCCTAATTTTTCTTATAAATAAGGAACCGTTATTAGAGTTTTTGTATTATCATCAAAAAGAGAGTAAGCTTAGAGAAATAGGGTGTGAGTTTTTCTTGAATTTTTTTTATGATCATAGCGAATTACAATAGTGACGGACGAGGACGTGGTCTCATATTAAGGCAAATCTCTATAAATTATGTGCGTTCATGTGTCTATTTTCTTTCTACGATTTTATTACTTTTGGTGGTATAGGCTTCGAATTTCTAATTCTCATTGCATGAAGTGTGGCTTTACAACATATTGGTTTATAACATTTTCATGTTCCTTGTTAGCAATGCAGTGAGCTCTTGTCCTATCAAGTAAAAACTAGCCATTGAATTGGGGTCGGGTGGGGTGGAGGTAAGAGGGAGGAGGGCTGAAACTCCCACCAACCCCTTTATAATCTACTATTGATAAATCATCTAAGCTTTGACGAGGTGTTGATATTATTAAACGGAAGTTAAAATCTTATTAATTAATTGACATGATACTTCGTCATATTGTTATGTTGCATGTATCATTTTTCATGTTTGTGTTTCCAATTTAACAACCTCATAAATTCTCGATCTTTCAAGAAATACTAGCCGGTGAATTGTGGTGGTGGATAAGAGGGAGGAATGGTGCCTCTCCACCAACTCATAGTTTATATTATTTCTCGACCTTTGTCCACCTTAACTTGTTTGGTAAACTAGATCCTCTTGTACAAGATCAACGAAGAAAAAAAAAAGGTTAAAATCATATCAATTACCCAAATGCTTATTGAACAAAATGAACAATGCATGAATGGTTTGTGATTATCATTTGGTAGTCTCCTATTCATTTGGTAGATAAATGTACATTATGAAGACATAAACCCACTTTTTTAGTCATCATTTTACCTCTTTAAATGACAACCCTCAATTCCCATAATTAACACAAATACCCATGTACTAAGATAGATAGAGTATTGGCGGAGTCAGAATTTTCTTTTAGGAAGGCCAAAAAATATTGAATGAGCAAAAAAAAAAAAAAAAAATTATATATATAAATTCAAAATTTCGACATAAATCTTTAAAATTTTGAAAATGTTGCAAGTGCAATTGCCATCCCTGTCCCTTGTAGATCAGTCTCTAATAGTACCATAGAAGCCATGAAACTCAAGATGGATAGCGCTATATATTGTCCACCGTCACAATTGTAGAAAATTACAATCAAGACGACCCATGGCGCTATCCCTCCTGAGCTTTATGGATTCCCCGTACTTTTTACAACCTTCTCGCACCCTCCAAAAACACAAATGGATGTATGTGTGTATATGAGACTAAGAATGAGAAATGAAAGAAAGGAGGGGGGTATTTATAGCAGCAAACTAACATGGGGAGCAGCACACCAAAACATATCAAATTTGACTTCATTTTTTTTTCTACAAATTCAAAAACCTTTGATTAAAATTATTTAAGCATGTTTTTTGAAATTTTATAGTAATTCTTATACGTATTAATTAATTTATAATGCCCCCATCCTACTAGAATTTATAATGTCCAAAACCCCCGTGGCTTAAAATCGTATCCCTTTCACATCTCTAAATTCTTAACTGCTAGTTGAAAATAAATGACTTTAACAACCTATGGGTTAAATAGAAATGCCAGTTTCCCTTCAAAAAATATTATATATGCTGCAAAATGTTTATAGCTTGTATGTTCTCGGATGCGTGGAGCCCTCTCTAATTATAGTGTTTACTTTTTTCCTTGACTGCAGATCGATCTCTGCGTTATGATAGGGATATAATGAATAATTCGTACATATATTAGATCGTTCCATATATGATGACTTGATTGTTGATTGAACTCCACATTACGATAGATGGGGAGTTGAGAGCGGGAGCCTCTCGGGAAAGAAAAAATAGTCAGTAATTCCCACATGTATTAGATTGTTCCATCTATTCCTCCTTATATATTGCAGTACGACCATGACATTATGGTAGATGGAGAGTTGAGGGCGGTAGCCCCGAGGGAAAAAAAATGTTATAGGGTATAGTAAGTAGTTCACGTGTATTAAATTGTACCAATATTTCCTCCCTCGATAAAAATATTAGGACAAGTCATTTTTTGCGTCGAAAGAGAGAGAGGAGAGGCTTGAGTGCTAACACGAATTGTAGTCTCTTTCTTTGTCATTATAGTGAAACCACACAAGGGTAAGTAAACGTAACTCTTGCATTTAAGTATGAATCATTATAAATTTCATGTTTTTTTCCTTTGTGACATGGGATTGTTTACTTAATTCACAACAAATAAAATTTTTTTTTTTTGATATCCAGGTATCATAGTTTACACCAGACTATGCATTGGACCACCAATCCCCGACCCCTCAGTGGTGGGTGGAGGTTAACCGCGGGGATATGTCCAAGTTGACCAGGGTCCGTGCACCCTTTATACTCCTGACCCCCAGTGAGCCTTCCTCCATGGATATTACATCACCAAACTACAAATATAATATTTATTAGTATGCAATGTTGATTAGATTTGAGGCCAAACATTTAAGTCAATAACTTACTTATCTTCACTCAAAACTTGGAAGTATTTTTATGGTGTTTATCGAAATCCTTATCCAACTTTGAAAAAGAATTTGGCTTTAAAATGACTAGACAGGCTTGAAGTTTTTAAATATCCGATGTGGCAACCTTTTAATTAGAAGTGAACCAATACCAAATATTTGGTTTAACAACCTAGAATACAATAAGGTGTTTCACCATCATCAAATACATATAATACCGTGTCAAGATCTTACCCTTTTGTAAATGAAACTCAGTATCTTCACGAAGAATTCAATTTCGCCAAATTTATGTTAGGACACAACACGATAGTTGTGACACCATTCGTGAAGATAGCTACTAACGCATTCTTTGATTAATTTATAAAATTTTATCGTGAATTTTAATATAGTTTCAATCGTATAACCCTTAACTTAAGGGCATCAAAACTCGAATAAAGATGTAAATATTAATCATAATATAATAGTTTGAATTGCCCCACTTAATAGTGTTGATATTTTAAAATTAAACTCAAGTTTTAATATAATATCAAAGCCTATTAAGCTAAAACAAGTAATTCCAAGGATGGACAAAATATTTTGGACTGAACGCACAGTACCAGAATCGGATTTTTTTTCGATATTTGGTACTTCAAATCTGGAACCAGACCGATTAATGTTATTTAGTACTGCTGATGAAAATTAGATGTCATTAAATGATAGGTTCATTTAAATGCAAAAGCATTCTCCTATGCCACAGCCCTAAATCTAACTTTAATATGCATCTCATCTTCTCAAACATTTCTTCTCTCTGGGACTGGGACTGGGTTCAGTGAAGAGAAATTTCAAACAGTCAAGAATCTTCTGCATCTCTGTTTCTTTTCTTGGAGGTTCATTATGAGATATATCTGATGCAAACCATACGACAAAGAAGAATGATGCAATATTTCCAGGAGGTGAATCGAATAACATTCTGCCAAAAACTAAAAATGATTAATCGATCGAGTGAAACTCTTGAGTCCATTTTCGTATGTTACTGTTGTTACCGCCAACCGCACCTTCGTGCAATGAAACAGTTAAATTGATCGGAGCAAAAGGGGTTAACAGAGTCTGTCAGGTCACTGCTAGACCACCCCAGTCGAGCAAAGCCAACTGAGAACGATCCTCCATTGCACATCAACCACTGCTAGTTGACAGCTGTTAATCACGCTCCGATCTAGCAGTCACTTTTCATCCACCAGACTTAGTTTCCTGTCTCCTTAGAAATCAAGGATACAGAGGTACAATCTATAGAACAGATCCTGTTCAAGTAAGATCGTATCCTCTGCTCTATAGGCGTGCATATAAAAACTGAAGAGTCTGTTCTTATTCTGTCGATGTGGGAATTGGGGAGGGTGGGTTGGGTTAATCAATGGAGCATACTGTATCCAGTTGGGCTTTTATATAATGACTCGTTTTATCATCTTTGATTTTATAATCCAATCCAGGAGGGGGTGTCTCGCAATGCTTATATTATATTTATTGTAAATGGTATTTAAATTCATATTTCTTTATATTATTGACGCATCTGCCAATTTCGAACCATGTTGCAAAGTCTATTCTTCTTCAACGAAGAAAGATAACGCTTACATTTTTATTTTATTTTTGGTCTATGCTTGCTACAACTACGTGGATATGCCAGCAAAAATGTGAAAACATAGTAAAAAAAATAAAAATGAAAGAATTGGAAAAAAATGTAGAGATCAATAATGAAAACATGATACTATAATGAAAAAAAATACACGATAATCTATAATAACAAGAATGAATGCGAAAACGATATATTATATAAATAGCCGATACAAGCACAACAATGAATCATTTGGAGATTTATCTGTCTCGAAATTGAAAAATTAAAATCCCAGTTAATGAAATCACTATCGAAAATAGAATCAACAAAACTTGCAAATTGTTTTTGAGACCTGGATGGGTTTCTACTTAATTTAGTGTACATATTGCTTTTATAGGAAAAACACCGATTTGAAGGTGAATTGAGCAAAACGAAGGTCAATGGAGATAGAGGATGAAATTGAAGAGCTATCGAAAAGTTGGGGCATGATTGGAAACTTCGGAAGGTCTGATTGGAGGAATTCATAAGTTTTGAGGAGTAAATTCTCTATTTGGACAGTTGAAGGACTAAGTGTATTGAAACGCGGAAGAGGGACCAACTTGTATACTCTTGAAACTTGAAGGACCAAATATGAAGAACTATGAAGTAGAATGATCAAAGTGGATGAGTTTGAAACTTGGAGGACCAGTTTGGACTTATTGAACTATTGAATGACCGGTATGAAGAAGATATAAACGTTAGGACCTAGGCTACAATTTTGGCTCGCTTAGCCGCCCTCGGGAAAATTATGCAGGGTGTGGCATATAATTTGCCTTCACCGCCTAGGCGGCCCGCTACTCAACTTTCGGGTGCAATGAGGAAACTTAATTATGGAATTTTCGGATGTTCAAAACTCGTTTTTGAACTTTTTGAAGACCTATACTTAGAAACGTAACTTATTTTGATTTTTTTTTTTTTTTGATATCCAGGTATCCTAACTTACACTAGATTATGTCCTGGACCACCCATCCCCGGCCCCTCAGTAATATCCTGCTTGTTATTTAATTTTACACAACGTTGGCAAAATTTGACATAATTAGGTAGTTAATTGAAATTATACTCTAATTAGAGGAAAGATTGTGTGGGGAACCATCGTATAAAGTATGCCAGGAAAATTGAAAATTTCTGCTTGTCTGCCACTTGTGTCAATTTCGTAAATTATTTTGCATGCCAATTATGTTCCTAATATTTAAATTATAAATTGGCTACGTGCATGTCTCACTTGATTTGAGGGATGATTGTCATCTATTTGAACTAAGTGCTCCAAAGTAGGAATAAATATTATTGATATGCCTTACTGGACTAAAACACTAATATTGCACTTTATGTGTACACGTTACTTTTGAAATTACTCAATTATGCATAGAATTGAATTCTATGATTTACTTTAGAATTTTAGATCTATCCAAA
>OU503039.1:1000954-1011844 GCA_912172775.2 Fraxinus pennsylvanica
ACCACCAATCCCCGGCCCCTCAGTGATGGGTGGATGTTAACTGCGGGATATGCCCAAGTTGACCAGGGTCCCTGCACCCTTTATACTTCTGACCCCAAAGGAACCTTCCTCCATGTATATTATATCACCGAGCTACAAATAAAATATTTATTAGTACGCAATGTTGATTAGATTTGAGGCCAAACATTTAAGTCAATAACTTACTTATCTTCACTCAAAACTTGGAAGTTTTTTTATGGTGCTTATCGAAATCCTTATCCAACTTTGAAAAAGAATTTGGCTTTAAAATGACTAGACAGGCTTGAAGTTTTTAAATATCCGATGTGGCAACCTTTTAATTAGAAGTGAACCAATACCAAATATTTGGTTTAACAACTTAGAATACAATAAGGTGTATTTGATTAATGTTATTTAGTACTGCTGATGAAAATTAGATGTCATTAAATGATAGGTTCATTTAAATGCAAAAGCATTCTCCTATGCCACAACCCTAAATCTAACTTTAATATGCATCTCATCTTCTCAAACATTTCTTCTCTTGGGACTGGGTTCAGTGAAGAGAAATTTCAAACAGTCAAGAATCTTCTGCATCTCTGTTTCTTTTCTTGGAGGTTCATTATGAGATATATCTGATGCAAACCATACGACAACGAAGAATAATGCAATATTTCCAGGAGGTAAATCGAATAATATTCTGCCAAAAATAAAAATGATTAATCGATCGAGTGAAACTCTTGAGTCCATTATCGTTCGTACTCGAGTCCATTATCGTTCGTTACCGCCAACCGCACCTTCGTGCAATGGAAGGTGAGTCCATTATCGTTCGTTACTGTTGTTACCGCCAACCGCACCTTCGTGCAATGGAAGGTGCAATGAAACAGTTAAATTGATCGGAGCAAAAGGGGTTAACAGAGTCTGTCAGGCCACTGCTAGACCACCCCAGTCGAGCAAAGCCAACTGAGAACGATCCTCCATTGCACATCAACCACTACTAATTGACAGCTATTAATCACGCTCCGATCTAGCAGTCATTTTTCATCCACCAGACTTAGTTACCTGTCTCCTTAGGAATCAAGGATACAGAGGTACAATCTATAGAACAGATCCTGTTCAAGTAAGATCGTATCCTCTGCTGTATAGGCGTGCATATAAAAACTGAAGAGTTTGTTCTTATTCTGTCGATGTGGGAACTGTATCCAGTTGGGCTTTTATATAATGACTCGTTTTATCATCTTTGATTTTATAATCCAATCCGGAGTCATCCCCACTTCGCAGTCAGGAAGATTGAAAACGGTGAAGAGCAAAAAAGGAACTCATTGAATCTTTTTTTTTTTTTTTTTACAAGATGGAACCCTTGAGAGAAAGCAAGGACGAGCACCTCATTAAAAATAGTATTGCGTGAAGAAAAGTTTTGCGTTGGTGTTCGAAACCTACTGAATTTGAAGAAACAAGTATCTTTCTAATAATTTTATTGGTGACCATCACAACTTAAAGTCCTATATCGTACAAGATCAGCATCTTAGGAACAAATAACATGGCTCGACGAAAAGTTTTGCGTTGGTGTCTCAGCCTACTGATTTCTACGAAACAAATGTCGTTCCAATAATTGTATTAGCGGCTACAATTGTTCCAACTTATCATTTTTGATACAAGACTCCAAATTGAGAAGTTATTTGAAATATTATTAGAGACGCTTGTATCTTTGATTTCACATTTAACCATGCAAAAAGATAACTTGTTTAGAAAATATCGTCATTAATCAAAAGTTGAAGGCATGTCACATCGTAATCTTCCTTGAAGCATAATTTGTAAACAATAATTTAAAAAAGATTTCTTGATTGAAGGAGAAAAAAAAAAGTCCACGATGATTCAACTAAAATAATTTTTTAAAGTCAAAATTAACAATTAATTTTAACAACACATTTCATGTTATCACAACTTTTCAGCGCACATTCTATCAACTTTTATCACGATCCACTAAACATTTGATTTTTATTTGAACTAGTCAACATTACATGTTATTATGAAATGCTATGTGTGAATGTTAATTAATTCAAAATTAATATCAGGAAATATATACGTGACAATGAGTGTTAAATCATTTATTCAATTTTCANCTCCACCTAAATTGAGTATTACAACACTCAGCTACTTCATTCAGGAATCGAACTCCCCACCCTGAGGTTGCAAGTCCAGCAGTGTCCATCATTTGCCAACTTGGATGTGCCGCGGGGGCCAACTTATTTTGATTATTGATATATCTCATCATTTACTTTTTTATTTTAAAAAATTGTATAAATTTTAAGATATAAAAATAAAATTAAGATTCGAGGTGGAAATCATGTTTTCCGTCCCCTTCCCCGTCCTTGTTCCCTAAGAGGACAAGATTCCCCATTCCATTCGGACATGACGGAATGTTGTATGTTACCACTCCTAGCTAGCGTGCATAGTTTTATCTTGTACAAGCAGTAAATGAATTCAATTATGCTACATGTGGATCTATCTTAACACTTAGTTTGATATTCATGTGTGGGGACTGAATTCTATATATTGATTTTAACAACACTTTTTCCAAATACTGGTAAAAATTTTGACACAGGTAGGTGTCAAAACAAGGTATACACCTAGCTTAAAGCAAATGAATTATGCACAGTGCTACTTGAGTTTTATTTGGGAGGTTACCGATTCTTAAAATACCAAAATTATTTCAAGGGTTCTCAATTTCCTTGATTTTTCTCAATTTGTTTTATTCTTCATTATGAAAAGTATTTTTTTTCCTACTACTTACAAAAAGTGATTTTTTTAAAAATTATTTCTCTTAATATTCATTTTCAACCACACATTCTAAAAAAAAAAAAACCGATTTCCTATGACTTTTTAGCCACGAGTTTTTCAAAAAATCACTTCCACAATCAATAAGTTGTAAGTCCTACGAAATATATCTGATAACAAATTAACAGTAAATTGTAAAATATATAAAATGTGTTAATAAAAAGTACATTTACTAGCTTAAAAAAATTAAGCTTTACCAAACATGCACTAAATAAAATCACGTTTAAAATCGACTTGTATTAATAGGATACATGTATAAATACAACATAGTGCACCCGTGTTCAAAACGAAGACATACCTCACGAGTTGCTCGAGATGACCAAGAACACTTGAAAAATGCACCTTTACAAAAAATGGAAAAGTAACTCATTCCATACATCGGGCACCCCAGGCAAGCACCAGTGTAGACAATCAGAATAACTAGCAGGGTCCGCCATTTTCTCGGTGCTCAATGGTTCCCAAAATTTACGGTAAATGGTGGGGTGGCCGTCTTTTCTATACTCTGAAAGCTGAGTGATGTTTAGGACAGTAACCTTTGAACCCAACTGGTTCAAAACCTTATCTACCATCCGCATTGTGGGCAAGTCGGAACCAGTTCCCCAGTACTTCTCGTCCTTAATAGGCAGTTTCTCGTTATAACAATTTCCTTCACTTCCAGGCTCCCAATCTTCCTTTCTGATCATTGAAAAAGTACAGATAAAACAAATTAACAATTTTAACTGCAAAAGAAGACCCAGAAACAAAACCTATCAAACACTGGTGTTAAAATACTCGAGAAAAAACTAGAAAAACCCGAGACAAATATCAAATCCAATTTCACTCCAAGTGCATTTGAATTGAAAAGACTTATAATGTCACTTACGCCAGATGTGTAGGTGACATGGTAACGAAAAAAACCCGCTTCTTTTGGGAATCAACATGAGTAGCCACCCAATCTGCCCAGGCTTCCATGGCCAACTCCATGCCTTTCATCCCATCGATTTCTTCACAAACACCATTTTCTTCAGTGCTCCATCTAAAAAGTACGAACATCAATACATAAGCTACTGTGGATAGTATCGTCTTAGAGCAAGTTTTGATAAGCTTAGAAAAATGTAAAGTCATTTGAGTAAATATTTTAAGCTTAGCCAAACCTGCTCTTATCCATCCGTTATTTGAGGTGCTCGCTATTTAATTAGTACTTACGATAGCTTAACAGAGTCCTGTCTCCACCACAGATATGAATTGAAGACAAGTATATCAGCATGCTCCCATTGTGATGAGTGCCTACGAATTGCATCAGGACGTAGTATTCGTTCATCCAGCCGGTGATCAACTACATCGTCAGAATTAGATTCAACAAGAAGAGGTGCCCAAAGAAACTCAACAGTCGCATTATAATTCTGTACAAGACACAATTGCATTGCAATTCAGAACTATTTTGACGAGTGTTAAATGTCTTACAAAGGCAGAGATTTTATACAATCTTTATGTATGGATCTATACTGATTATGGATAACGGAGTACCATTAGGCAGGAGGCCACAAGGGAAACAAATCCAAATAATCTACCATAGTGAGGCAGACAGATTATACAGGGCAGAAGTGTAAGGAAGCAATCCCAACTCATATCTACAGTAACAAGGTTTAGTTTTGCAAAGATCTTTTATTTATTTAATACTTGTATACCAGTTGGAATCCATTGTCATGAATAATTTAAATTTTTACACTCCGCACACAAGCTTCTAAAAATTGGTATCATTTAACACTTATACGTAGTATTCGTTCATCCACCCGGTGATCAACTACGTTGTCAGAATTAGATTCAACAAGAAGAGGTGCCCAAAGAAACTCAAAAGTTGCATTATAATTCTGTACAAGACACAATCACATTGCAATTCAGAACTATTTTGATAAGTGTTAAATGTCTTACAAAGGCAGAGATTTCCTAGTAACACCCAACAATATTCTTAGTAAAAATGTGAAAATGCCGTTTACCTCTGCCGTTAAAATTGTAAGTTCCGCATTTGGCGTGATGGATTGCTTATCTGCTGGAATTGCAGACTGCAACATACACAACATCGATATCCATTGCCCTCGGTTCAGTGAATCCCCGACAAACATTAATCTCTTTCCTCTCAACTTCTCCCACATTTCTGTAGAATTCCACCTACATCTCAGCAGTAACGAGTCAAAGAAGCAACAAAATCAAAATGCAGTCACAAAACTAATCTTCCATCTACCAAAGCTTACTGTCAAAATTTAACTATGCTTGAATAGTTACAGATATTAGCCCTAGTTTCCTATGTGATATAAAGAATCTGAGGAAACCGTTTTGGTGGGCAAGTAATATAAGACAGAAAAGTGTGAGGAAAGCTTGTAAACTCCTCCATTTTAGCAAAAAATCTCCAAAGACGAGTGATATAGCTGAACTATTATATATATGCGTGGTATTTGTAAATTTTATAATTTCTTTTCTGTTCATCACTGTTCTCAGAGTCATGAGCTAGGTTGAATCCATGACGCATTACGTATAGATGCTCATTTGGAACTCAAACACACAATATAAGCAGATATATATAATCCAACGGAGAGGGAAAAAAGAACTACCTCTTTAAATTGCAGTTGTGGGGTTGCCATCTCCAAAACTGGTATCCTAAATCAGGCCTTCCATGCTTGTGACAAGCCAATTGATCAGACATGTATGGACAACTAGACTCACTATACAGTGGATAAGAAGTGTTATCGAAAACCCATTTGCCCGAATACACGTCACACTCTTCCCGCCTTGGCACTCCTCCCCGACCACCAGACTCTGCGGTGTCGACTGCCCAGACAGCTCTCCTCCCACTGTATGGTACAGTGGAACTGCATTTACTAAATTTATCCAAACCAACTACATCCCAACAAGGAAAAAAACCATCATATACTAAAAAAAATCACAGCACATCAAAATCCAAACCAAATCAAGAAACCCATCTCTCTAAATCCCAAGAAAATACCAAAAACAACACAAACTTAAAAAGCCATGTCCTTAAATTCCAAAAACACATAAAACAACACAAACTCGAAAACCCAGTAAGAATACCTAATCAATTTTTCGAATTATATCATAATAAGATTAAGCATGCATCAAAGTTAAATTTTTTTTTTTTTTACCTGGCGGTTTCTTTGGAAGAGTAAAGTTCTGGACAGGCGTTGATTTGGGCAAAGACTCAATTTTTACTGTAGATTGGTGATTATTGTCGTCGTTTTCGGGTTGTTCAGTGTTGATTTGTTGAATGTTACACTCATTGTACAGAATCGAAAACACCATGAACACGAAGAAGATGAGTGCCAAAAGAGGCAACCGTGTCTTCTTCATTTTGCAAGTAATTGGGCAAGGGAAAGGGGGAGACTTGCAGGAATCTAGAAGAATGTTTTTACAATTTCAAAATTTTTGATGGCCGACAGGGCGACTCTCGTTAGCAGTATCTGAGGAAACAGTTAAAATTAAAATTAAAATTAGAATTATTATTATTATTATTATATGGTAATAAAAAATTGTGTGATTATGTTTTTAAATGATTACTTGTTTGGATTATGTTGGCTTTCTTATTAGGATTTGGGATTGAACTAAGTACGGAGATATTATTCTTTCTATTGGGATTGATTATTAATTCTAACACAGATCAAACAACAAAAGACCAGTGAAGGACAATTAAAAATGAGGAATTTGTTGAAAGTTCGACAAATAAAATAAAAAATATCATTTTTATTCTTAACTTGTGACGTTCTCACCTAATCTTGATCGTTTTTCTAGGAAGGAATAGGACTATGATTGAGAAGAGAGAGTGGTGTAGAAAAGAGAAAAATGGAGATTGAGGTGGGCGTAGACAAGGAACAACGGTGGTAAAAAGAAGATTAATAAAGTTAAATTAGGAATTTAATCTTTGGAGAAAAATGCTTTTAAATAAAGAATTCAACATTGTTGGTTATTTTGAAAATTTCATCATTAAAAATCTGTACTTATTTTAACATATTATTGTCCCACTTGGATGGGCAGTTGAAGTTGATTGTATATTTGCGACCTCAAGGCAGAAATCATTTTTATGGAATTCTTTCTTTTATTACAGGTGAAATTTTAAATACTTATTACAAATTTAGCAAGGAACTAACAAATCTCAATAAAGAAATTTTGTATAGATAGTTAAAAGAAAATATAAAAATTGTTCGAATCAAAAGAGATTAAAATGACACTTAGAATCTCCCCTCATGCTCTGGATGAAAATTGTTTTCTTCGTCTACAAGACCACTTCTCTTATTCTTGGACTCCTACAAAATATAAAACGGAAGGTGCCCACGATTCCTCTAATGTTTTTCTTAAAATTGTGATCGCATAGTCCAATCCTTGTACGGTACTAACCACGTTGTCAATGTGTTATGGGCTAATGTCATTTTCTCGAGGAGTCCATATCTATTGTTCCCTTGATTGTTGTCTCAATATATTTCAAACATCTCGATATATAACCACTACTTACATCAATACATTTTTTGACATTCTGACACATTCTATCTTGACATCTTCAACTCTCGCTTAAGTCATTATTCAAATATTGAGTTAGGTATGTAAGCCATATATATGGGAGGAACTTAAATAATAATAAAATAAAAGAAAAATTCCTCTATTAAATATGGGGTATTTGTTGAATAAGTAGAAGTCGGGGGTAAAAATAAAAAATTATCTTTTATAATTTTATATAGAGTTAATGTTACACGATGCCACTCCATATTCAACTTCGACTCATTAACCTTGACCTCGATTAATGATAATTGTGTTTATCATAAAATTATAAAATAAAACGTGAAACTTAGAAGGGAAAACCTCTTGTTTGGCCAATCCCGAATTACTTTCTTCAACCACAACCTTAATTTTCATTAATAAAATATCGACAGAGCTAAAATAGGAGACCAGCTAATAACTTATTCGGACTTCTATTCCTATTCAATTTTATATAAATTGAGTGATTATTTATTTAATTTGTGTAAATTATGCTAATTGTAGAAAAAATCTCAACTATGATACAACGGGTGTGAAAGTGTTATTTAGATTTTAATTGGAGTTGATTCAGAACAATTAAAGATTATCGAGGTTGCAATCAATCAATTGAAACTAGTAATGAAGCAATGTAGAAAATTCATGAGTTTCAAAGGTAAAATCGGCAACCTAGAAAGTTCGGAAACTAAATTACGAACTACCAAAACTTGCATCGCATCATATTTTGGAATGACGAGGAGCAAATTAAAATTTTCAAGCTGAAGGACTTATGTTGCAATTAAGGAAGGACATGGGCTGAATAATAGAAGAAAATAGGTATCTAAACATGCAAAATTCAAGGACTTTCGGCTATAAAATATCTTATTTTCCTATTGTTAATAGAATTCTTCTTTGAATGCAATTTGACCACGATTGGATATACAAATACATACTTTCATCCTACAATTAGAAGAGGCTTGCCGGGCTTCATTACGCACAAATTATAAAAGCCAAATGAGCCTCTTAGAACACAAAATCATATCAATTACAAGAAAATGGAGCCAAAAAGGAGAGAATTAATTAATTAATTAATTATTTTTTTTCATTTTTCCTTAAAATTCGACGATGTACTTCAATTTTTTAAATTTTCTCCCATGATGTAATTAAATAATTCGTTAGGAAGAATGATTATAACCTTGTTTTGACCATCAATTTTAATTATAAGTTTTTATCTTCAACTGGTGTTATGAATTATTTTTACTTCTATTCTTAATACTTGAAATTAATTGACACTAAATCATTGATTTATGAGTGATAATTATTTCAAAATGTGAGTTATTTGTTTATCGATTATGTTACATGTGCATAATATATTTTCATAATAATTTACATACACATGATGTGATATATGATTAAGTTAAAATTTCTTCAATAAAATAAAATAAAAATTCACCACTCTCTTTTGACACCTTATTTATATGTAAATCATTATATAATTGTTTTTATATAAGTAACATTATTCTTTGTAAATACCACGTAGTAAAAACTAGTTTTATAGTTGTCATGATCGTTTAAGTGAATTTTTTGGTGATTGAATGCTCTTGATTAAAACTTATTCGGATTGACATAGAGTATATGGTGGGATGGCTTAATTGGGTAGTATTAGTTTGAACTCGAGAGATGCAAATCAGTTAATTTTGAGAATTCGATCAGGTACACGTAATCAATTAATATTGTTATATGTTTTGGGCTGCCTCAAATTCTTGGTCCAGTCTGTTGGTGATTGGGCTTGTGTTAGAACCAGATCCTTAGCCCAAATGTTTATTACTTGGTGGATAAAACGTGTTTACACTCTACACGCCTCTATTAGTTTTCTTGGTCTTATGTTCTGGCCCTACACTTGGCCAGATCTCCACTGTCTGATGTTTGACTCTTGATCTCCCCGCCTTAAGTCATTCTCGAAGCTTTATTTGGATTGGAACTGTTTAGTACCTTTTGAGAGGTTTTCTCTGTGTGTGTTAGGGTTCATCTCTCTTCTGCCGATTGTTTGTAAATCTTAGTGATTTCTTGTTCAATCTCTGTATATTACTTAGTGATAAGGAAGGTACTGCACTTGATGTATAACCTGTGAGATTGTGTATATTCTGAGTGATTTAAGGCGAGAGAAATCGTGATGAAATCCTTCATACATTGTAATTCTTCTTAGTGATTTTAGTGGAACTAGAGCATTATCCCTTTGTGTGGATGCTCAACGGGTGAGTAGGCCTAAGGTTGAACATCCGGGCCCTTTGGACGAAAAATCCTTGTATTCTTTATTTTCTTGCGATTTACTGCTTTATTTTGTGTTCTTTGTGAACATTGGGACCAACAAGTGGTATCAGAGCCACTATTAGTCAAGATTTGGTTTGGTGTTCGTTTTTCAGAAAACCTAATTTTTCAAAAATTGTTCGGTTGTACAGATCTCACGATTTCTGAAATTCTTTGTGGTAAATAAAATTTTTGAGGTTAAGTTTTTGTGATTTACCTTTTTTGAGTAAGATCTCCTAAAAGATTCAAGTTTTTCTAAACAGATCTGTGTGATTCTTTTGAAAAATCTTTTCTGTTTTGGGTTATCTCTTCTAATCTGGTGGTTCTACTGGGTTTGTAGTGTTCATGATCTCACTCGGTACTGAGTCGTGGTGACTCGTTTGACTCATATTGAGTCGTGGTGAGTTGAGTTGACTCGTTCGATTACACTGAGTCTGTGTGACTCGTCGCTTCCTACATCCCATCTGAGGTTTTTCACACCTGCTTTTGGTAATATCTAAAACCCCCTATTACTTGGAGTACTTTGTGTCATTTTTGAAATTTGTTATTAAAGTAAGTGATCATCTTCTGCTTTCCTTTTTCCAAGTTCTCAAAGAGGATCTGGGAATCCGAGGGAGTAGGGGAACAAAGGGTTACCACCCCTTAAACATTTTCAAGATTGACAGTTTACTTGATATAATTGTCACTGTCGATCAGTAGTTTACTTTGATAGAATTCAATAATATTTGTAGTTCTCTTATCTTTCATATTGTCAATACTTTTTATACTCTGTGTCGCATATTATTTGATTCTTGTTTGTTTATCTGTAATAATGACTACTGCACATAAGTTTGAAGTAGAAATCTGGAAGGGGACTGGGATTTTAGTTTATGGCGACAGAAAATGAGAGCTCTGTTATTACAACAGAGGTGTGTTGCTGCTATTGATGGGACTTGGCCTCCTGAATTTAGTGTTTATAGGAGACAAGAGTTAGATGAGATTACTTGGTGTTCCATTTTTCTTCACTTATCTGATACTGTAATTAGGAAAGTTGGGGAAACCACTAATACACAGGGTTTATGGACTAAGTTAGAATCTCTCTATTTTGCTAAAAACATGCCCAACAAATGCTATCTCCTGAGACAGTTCTACAACTTCAGATTCAATTCTTCTTCCACACTAGAAGAAAATATTGATAAATTCACTAGACTTGTTCAAGAATTGACTGACTGTGATGAGAACTTATCCTAAGATCAAAAAGTCGTGGCTCTGTTGACT
>OU503039.1:1013422-1032490 GCA_912172775.2 Fraxinus pennsylvanica
CTTTTTTTTTTTTTTTGGGTTGGGTCGGGTTTAGGGTGCCAACCCGCGATCCGACCCGACCCGACCACCCAACTCGAAAACCGCCCAAAAAATGTAAAAAACCGACCTAAACCGATCGGTTCGGGTCGGTTCGGTCGGTTTCGTCGGGTCGGTCGGTTTTTTGCCCATCCCTACTCGAGGTGATAAATACAGAGACCTTAGAAATGCCTTGGAATATGGGAGAACTGATCTGACTGTTGACATTGTTATATCATCTTTAAGGAATAGGGAACTTGAATTAAAATCTGATTTCAAGGACTCTAAGTTTGCAGAAGTTTTGAATATAAGGGAAAAATTGGATCAGAACAAAAGAGGAAATCAATGCAACTTCAATTCTCATAAAAGTAAGCCTCAATTTCCTAAGTTCAGAAATCAGAACAAGAATCAATCTAAATCTAAGCAGCAAGCCAGAAAATGTTATTACTGTGGTAAGATAGGACACCTAATAAAAGATTGCTTCAAAAAGATATCTGATATGAAAGAAAAACACACATCTGATGGGTCTGCTACTGTTGCCTACAAAAATGAATTGATGTTCGAGGGGTTGTCCTTGTTAACACCACTAATAGAGACCCAAAAGAATTGATCATTGATTCTGGTTGCACTTTTCATATGTGTCCTATAAAAAATTGGTTTACTGATCTTGTTCATCTATTTGGAGGTCAAGTTCATATGGGAAATGACATGAGTTGTCAAATAAAGGGAGTAGGAAAATTGAGTCTCCTGATAGAAAATGATCACATACTTGAACTTGATGAAGTCAGATATGTACCTGAATTGAAAATGAATCTTATTTTCTTAGGAGAATTAGATGAGGTCTATGACATAAGGATTCATAAGAGTTTCATAAAGTTGAATCTTAATCAGAAAGAAGTCATCTCCTTACCTAGGATAAATGGCATCTATACCATGCAAGTTGGACCTTTAGTAGGTTACAGTTATGTTGCTGTAAATTCTAACTCTGATAAGTCTTTAGTCGAGCATAAAAGACTTGGCCACATGTCTGAAAATGGACTAACCATTTTAAACAAATTTGGATATTTTGGAAAAGACAATTTTGAAAAGCCAAGTTTCTGTGAAGACTGTGTGTTTGGAAAACAGAATAAACTACATTTTAAAATTGGAATCCATAAATCCACTTCCATTTTACAATATTTACATGCTGACCTAAGGGGGCCAGCAACTGTAAACCCCTTAAGTGGATTTAGATTCTACTTACTTATAGTAGATAAATTTTCAAGAAAAATATGGACTTTCCTTGTGAAGCAAAAGTTTGATACGTTTCAAAATTTTAAGTAATGGAAATTGATGATTGAAAATCAAACCAATAAGAAAATCAAAGTACTTAAGACTGACAATGGTCTTGAATTCTGCAATCTGGAATTTGATTCTTTTTGTAAGGAAAATGGAATTCTAAGGTATAGGACTGTGACATACACCCCTCAACAAAATGGTATTGTTGAGAGGATGAACATGACCTTATTAGAAAAGGTCAGGTGTATGATTCACAGTTCTGGTCTTCCAAAATTCTTTTGGGGAGAAGCTTTAAAAACTGCTACATATATCATAAATAAAAGTCCTTCAAGTGTTATTGATTTTCAAGTCCCTGAAAAACTCTGGTCTAATACTGTGCCTGACTACAATAGACTTAAGGTTTTTGGTTGTACTACTTATTCCCATCAAAATGAAGGAAAACTAGAACCAAGATCCTTAAAATGTGTTTTCTTGGGGTATGGAGAGGAAGCCAAAGGGTACATGCTTTGGGTGAAATGTAAGAGTGGTTTCCAGGTTATCATTAACAGAAATGTGATCTTTAATGAAAGTGATTTTCCTTGTAAAGCTACTTCTGAAATAGAATCTGCCAAGTCTATTCCTATAAAAAAAACCACTCTGGAAAACATACTAGAAACTACTATGATCAAAATGATTTTATTGAGGTAGAGTCCACTCAATCTGATGTGAATCAGGAACTAAGTGAACCTGAGGCAGAAATTGAATCTACTAAACCATTTCTTGCTGACTATCAACCGACCAGAGATAGAGATAGGAGGAATAGGATTCCCTTCACTAGATTCAATAATTATGACTTGTCACCCTATTTTTAGCTTTGGACTCCTTGAATTCTGGACCTTTTACCTTTGAAGAAGCTATAAACTATTTTGAATCTAAATTTTGGAAAGAAGCCATGAATGAGGAAATGGAATCTCTGATCAAAAACCAAAATTGGGTTCTTGTCAACAAACTTCGAAATCAAAAGTTTGTTGACTGTAAATGGATTTTTAAGATCAAAGAAGGGGATCCTAATACAGGAGGTAAAAGGTATAAAGTTAGACTTATTGCCAAAGGATTTACCCAAAAGGAAGGGGTGGATTATAATGAGATATTTTCTCATGTTGCTAAGTACACTTCCATCAGAATTTTACTTGCTCTAACTGCTCATTTTAATTGGGAGCTTGATTAGTTTGATGTTAAAACTGCATTCTTAAATGGAGACCTTGATGAGACCATTTATATGAATTAGCCAGTGGATTTTGAAGTTAAATCTAAGTCTGAAAATGTTTGTCTGTTGAAAAAATCCCCCTATGGCCTGAAGTAGGCTCCTAGACAGTGGTACAAGAAGTTTAATTCCTATATTCAGTCTTTGGGTTTTGTTAAGAGCAATTATGATTCTTGTCTCTTTTTCAAAGGGTCGGAGGACCTGAATCTATTTACTTGCTTTTATATGTTGATGATATGTTACTTGCCTATCAAAACAGATCTGAAATAGATTTTATTAAGTCAAAATTAAATTCAGCTTTTGAAATAAAAGATCTAGGACCAGCTAAAAGGATACTTGGCATGGAAATAGAAAGAAACAGAACTGATTGCATTTTGTGTTTAAAACAATGTTCTTATACTAAGAAAATACTTGAAAAATTTTCTATGATTGACTGTAAACCTGTTTGTTTGCCTATTGCAAATCATTTCAAACTGTCTAATGAACTGTCTCTTAAAACCGATGAAGAGTTTAAAAGGATGGAAAATATTCCTTATGCCAACACTGTTGGGTTTATAATGTACTTAATGATTTGCACTAAACCTGACTTAGCCTATGGTATAAGTATTTTAAGCAGGTTTATGGCCAATCCTGGTGAAACACATTGGTTAGCTATAAAATGGATATTAAGATACTTGAAAGGTTCTTTTGAATTGGGCTTACTGTTCAATGTGATGAAGGCATTATTTTGAAAGGCTACACTGATTCTGATTTTGTTGGAGATTTAGATAAAAGAAGACCTACCTCTTCTTATGTTTTCACTTTGTGTGATGGCTGCATTAGTTGGAAATCTCAATTGCAAAAACTTGTTGCCTTATCTTCTACAGAGACAGAATGTATAGTTGTCTGTGATGCTGTTAAAGAAAGTCTTTGGTTAAGAGGATTACTTAGTGAAATTGGATTTGTGAATAATTATGTTAAAATCTATACTGATAATCAGAGTGCTATACATCTCAGCAAAAACCACATGTATCATGATCGAACTAAACATGTTGATATAAAGTTTCACTTTGTGAGGAACATGGCTGAAAAAGGTCTGATTAGTTTAGGAAAAATTTTCTACTGACTTTAATCCCTCTGATTTGGGAACCAATGTACTACCTTTGAATAAGTTCAAAAACTGCTTGAAAATCCTAAACATCACTGAACAAGCAGTGAGTTTAGAATAATCAAGCAGGGTTGTGTTTTTGAATAAATACTAATTTTTCTTATTTTATTTTTTTACAGGTTAATAAGAGCAGATGATACATAATGATTCTCTAGTACCTATAAGTCACCAAAAATTGTTCAGCAAGGTGGAGATTGTTATATGTTTTGGGCTGCCTCAAATTCTTGGTCCAATCTATTGGTGATTGGGCCTGTGTTAGAATCGAATCCTTGGCCCAAATGTTATTACTTGGTGGATAAAACGTGTTTACACTTTACACGCCTCTATTAGTCTTCTTGGTCTTATGATCTGGCCCTACACTTGGCCAGATCTCCACCGTCTGATGATTGACTCTTAATCTCCCTGCCTTAAGTCATTGTCGAAGCTTCATTTGGGTTGGAACTGTTCAGTGCCTTTCGAGAGGTTTTCTCTGTGTGTGTTAGGGTTCATCTATCTCGTGCCGATTGTTTGTAAATCTTAGAGATTTCTTGTTCAATCTCTGTATATTACTTAGTGATAAGGCATGCACTGCAGTTGATGAAACTGTAAGATTGTGTATATTGAGTGATCGAGGCGAGAGAAATTTCTTCATACATTGTTATTCTTCTTGGTGATTTTAGTGGAACTAGAGCATTATCACTTTGTGTGGATGCTCAACGGGTGAGTAGGCCTAAGGCTGAACATTCGGGAAAAAAAAAATTCTTGTGTTCTTTATTTTCTTGTGATTTACTGTTTTATTTTGTGTTCTTTATGAACTCGGGGACCAACAAATATAAAATTTGATGATTGATTAAGGAAATAACTATATTGAATTCATAAATCCTAACACTGTAACCGTCACATAAAAATCCATGAACAAATTTCTTAATTATTTTAGTATATTTAAAATAGAAAATCACGAAACGAAAAGAATCACATTTATTTTTCCTCAATCGAATTGAAGTTAGGCATAATTAAATATCGAGGTTGCAATCAATCAATTGGAAGTAGTAATGAAGCAACGTAGAAAATTCATGAGTTTCAGAGGTAAAATCGGCAACCTAGAAAGTTCGGAAACTAAATTACGAACTACCAAAACTTGCATCGCATCATATTTTGGAATGACGAGGAGCAAATTAAAATTTTCAAGGTGAAGGACTTATGTTGCAATTAAGGAAGGACATGGGCTGAATAATAGAAGAAATTAGGTATCTAAATGAATAACATGCAAAATTCAAGGACTTCCAGCTATAAAATATCTTATTTTCCTATTTTTTCAGTAGAATTCTTCCTTGGAAGGCAATTTGACCACGATTTTTACATCATTCTTGGATATACAAATACATATTTCATCCTACAATTAGAAGCTTCATTACACACAAATTATAAAAGCCAAATGAGCCTCTTAGAACACAAAATTCATATCAATTACAATAAAATGGAGCCAAAAAGGTAAGAAAAAATAAATAATTAAATCTTTTTTTTTCATCTTTCCTTAAAATTCGACGATGTACTTTAATTTTTTAAATTTTCTCCCATGATGAATAATTAAATAATTCGTTAGGAAGAACGATTATAACCTTGTTTTGAACATCAATTTTAATTATAAATTTTTTTTATCTTCAATTGGTGTTATGAATTATTTTTACTACTATTCTTAATACTTTAAATTAACCAACACTAATTCATTGATTTGTGAGTGATAACTATTAAAAATGTGAGTTATTTGTTTATCGATTATGTTGTATGTACATAATATGTTTACATAATGATTTACAAACTCATGATGTGAGATATCATTGGGTTAGAATTTCTTCAATAAAATAAAATAAAAAATTATCACTCTCTTTTGACACGTTATTTATATATAAACCATTATGTAACTGCTTATATACCACGTAGTAAAAACTAGTAATTTAGATAAAATAGTTGACATATGCTTTTATAGTTGTCATGATTGTTTAAATTAATTTTTTGGTGATTGAATGCTCTTGATTAAAACTTATTCGGATTGACATAGAGTATATGGTGATTGGCTTAATTGGGTAGTATTAGTTTGAATTCTAGAGATGTAAATTAATTAATTTTGAAGAATTCGATCAGGTACACGTAATCAATTAATATAAAATCTAGTGATTGATTAAGGAAATAACTATACTGAATTCATAAATCCTAACATTGTAACCGTCACATAAAAATCCGCGTACGAATTTCTTAATTATTTTAGTATATTTAAAATAGAAAATCACGAAACGAAAAGAATCGCATTTATTTTTCCTCAATCGGATTGAAGTTAGGCATAATTAAATAAACGGTTAGATAATACTCCTCATGGGGATGATAATTCGGATTATTATGTCCACTTTTCTTTTTCTTATCGCCTACTCCTAATTGTATGTTTCTAATCCCCTCGAAATATCCCGTGGAGCTCCTAGTCGAGATATGGATTAAGGGTGACTAAGGGACAACATCATTGTGAAAAATAAGATTAATATAAAGTTAAATTAGAAATTGAATAGTTGAAAAGCTTTTAAATAAAAGATTTCAACATTGATGGTTATTTATTTTGAAACATTCATCACTAAAAATCAGGGCATTTGATTAATAAATGTTACTTTTGGTTCAATAATGGAATTCTTGAATAGGCTGTGGATCCATTTGGGAGAAATTGGAAATAGGGTATATTTTATCAGCCTCATTATTCATTAAATTTTAATTTATCTCAATTAGATCAAGAATTTCAATTTAATTTCAAATTTCACCGATAAATTACATTTTGTCACTCATCTTCCCCCAATCTGGCATAATTATTTAATTGGCGTACGTACCACAATTGATCTTTCACATAATTTTTGTGTTGTGTAGCATATCAAGTTGCAATTACATAAAAGATATGTTATCTTATGACTTTCAATTATATAATTTTTATCAATTTGGGAGATGATAGATAATCGAGTGGTGAAACTTAAATCTACAATTGAAGTAAAGTGACTTACTTGAAATTAAATTGAAGTTTAGTTACATTTCAGACAAATTAAAGTACCTGTTTGGTACACCTTATTTTTTTCATTATCATTCTTCTACTCATTTTCAATCACACATTTTTCAATAAAATAATATTTTCCATCATATCAATAACTTTTCCTTCATTTTTAATCACACATTCTCAATCAATCTACTATTTAATAATACATTCTTTCAAAAGAATGTGTCCCAGACACACTAATATCTCATTTGAGGTTTTGTTGAAAGTTCAGTGATCTTACCTTTGGAATTATACTTTGATGATTCAAAATCTTTAATAATGCAAACATGAAAGTATTATCAATGCATGCTTATACCTAACATAGGTAAGCAACATATATACTAATTTCTATTTGAATAAAAATAAAAATAAAGATGGATGAAATGAGAAATTTGAAAAAGTTTCTAACTAAAGATAATTGAATCGCGCGAGAAATCAAGAAACATTTTACAAAAAGTATTTGCTCGTATTCTCAAGTTAGAAAACATTCGTGAAGTGTTCGTCGATGGAATTTAATATTATTTATTAAATTAGATGTTAAATGGTGCAAATTATTCAAACTATGTTGTGCATTATTAAAAAAGTTACAATCTTTTGTTACACGTTAAAATGTGAACTAGTTAACTTTAATCAATGAATTAACAAATCTAAATAAAGAAATTGATGTGTAGATTTTGAAAAGGACAAGTAAATCGTCAAAAGAAAACTAAAATTGTTCAAACTGCAGCATAATCCAATCGTTGTCAATATTAACCATATTGTCAACGTGATGTGGATTTACTCGAGTTCAGACCCATCGTTCCATGTTCTCTCTAGAGCGACATTTTTTTTCGTGCAAGTCGATCGTCGGCTCGTAGGAGTTGGCTAGCTAAACAATGAAATATTGCTGAGCTATATGATGGTGTGATGTGATGTGCATTCAAACTTAGAATTCAAATTTATTATTTATTTATCCCTTGTTTGGTAGGAATTAAAATCGAATTTTTAGTAGATTTTGATAAAAGTTAATCAAATGTGTGGTTGAAAAGGTGTGACTCTTATGAAATGTGTAATTAAAATTAAATATTGACTTTGACTTTGACTTTAAATTTTAATCCAAACCAAACAGAGATTTATATTATTGAGAGATGCTACATGTAACCAAAGTGTACAGCCCCGTCACAATAGAGAGGGCCCACACTTTTTTTATTGGGCGCAAGTCCCTTATTGTGAGGAGGCTATACACCAAGGTGGTGGTGTAAAATTGTATGTGCATTGATATCTCTAAGGGCTCGTTTGATTCTCATTATTGTAGAATGAGAATGAAAAATGTAGTAGTTATTGAGCCCCACACAAGAGATAGAAATTTAAAATTGATGGCTTGATGTGATGGATAATGGTCATATTTTTCATTTTTATGGAAACAAACGAAGGCTAGGTTTACCTTTGCATCCTTATTTACATCTTGATGGATCTAAATTCAAATTTTACTGCAACTGAAATATTTAAATCCACTTTTTGCCCTCTTGTAGATGTATAAAACGATGTAAATTTACATCTTTTTTTAACATTTGTTGTTGAAAAATATAATTTGTATTTCCTTTACATTTCTCAATTGAAGAGATTTTCAATCACTTTTAAGATCCAAATCAAAATTTAGATCCATTTTATACTACGATTGGAGATACTTTAAATACTATACTATTCACTTTAAAATTTTCACCATTAATCTTTGAAATTGTTTCGCGCAGGTTGTCGCTAATAATTAAAAATAGGTTCAAACGGTTGTATAAGGAACAAATCTCTTGAGATAAAGTCCCAAAAAGGAGGTGCTTTATTTATAAAAATTACAATTGGGAAAAAACAAAACGCCTCCAAAGGGCATAAGCACATGAAGTAAATTGAAAGTTTGCACTTAGAAAATAAATGAATTGAAATTACGTGTTCTCTATTGAAAATGATTGATTCGGAGTCTTTTCTTCTATGTCTTCTTTTCCTTTTTATACGCCTTTATCGGTTTTCTCTTGTAGAACTACTTGGAAACTGCTGGGGCTATATAACTACCCACTTTTTCAGTGATGGCTGACTTGTCAAAGAACTGCAGTTCGCAATTGTTGTTATTGCTCTTGTTGTTTAACCGCTTGTAACCGAAATTTTTGGATTGTGGGTGTGATAAGGTTGCTCAATAAACGCTTCGATAACCGTCGTTTTAAATAATCACAAGACACTGTACTCGCTCAAATCTTGAATGACTCAAATGCTTGGGCGAAAATGGGATCATCGCTCTTGACAATAGTAAGGCACTTCGTTCGTTCAGATTCTGGATGACCTGCAAGTTTGAGGGATGATAGTACTTTGTTTATGGGCTTCCAATATTCTACAATGGTCTCATTTGGGCCTATATCTGGAACTCCCTAACTGGGCTCCAATTCTTGGACCAATTAATAGGGCTTCATTTTTTTGTATGTTAACAGGTGCAATACCAATAACCATTTAATTGGGTTTCATTTTTTGTATGTCAACAATTACTCCCCAATATGACAGAATTAATATCAAGTATTAATTTTTGCCATATTAGTGTTCGTAGATGGCATGCACGCATGGTGAATCATGGTCCCACCAAAGCGATTTTTGATCGTGCTAAGATTTCGAACATATTAGAAATTACTCTTCATCCCCCAATTTATGACCCAGTGATTTTCCCTATTGCTCTGAGTTTTTGGTCTTCTGAGTACAATACTTTTATTTTTTCCCTTGGCCAAATGTCTATTACCCTGAGGAATGTTGGAACTTTAGTAAACATTCTACCTTTTGATTGCTGGAACTCTACTTAAAGAGAAATCCATAGTCCCAGAGTCTTCACCACAGCTAATTGGAAAGCTGCCACCTTCCAAGGGCGTTGACCTCCCACATGTCGAATCGAAAGGTAATATATATCTTAATGTATTTTCCCTTGCTTGCTAAATGCTTGTATTTTCCTTTATAGGATGCTGATGTCATCGTGCTCTCCATCCAAGACTTATTCACTTCTTGGGAACAAGTAAAGACATCTCGCCCTTCTTAAACCAGTCGTCCTTATGCTTCATCTGTTGTTTTCTCGGAAGAAAATATGAATACTCACAAGCAATCATTGTTTCAGTATGTTTCTTTTATGGACATGGATATCGGTAAAGCCAGTGCTGCTAAACAAAGAAATAAATTTGAGCTTTTGAGTACGAAAATGGCGCAAGCACTTAAACTTCCTTCGCTCAACATTTCATCTGAATTTAAGGCGACATTGCAGATTATTGTTCGCTTTAAAATATACCGCAATTGCACGGATCGCGTACAAGTGATAAAGTGGACTTTTTGAGTCCAAATTGTCGATCCCTCGGGGAATGTAACTTTAGATTATACGACTTTAGTCAATTTAATTCTAACAATCGAAAGAAACACACACAATTAAACATGAGATTTGAAAAGCGGTAAATAAACATGAGATTGAATGCAAACAATTGCATTCAATCATTGTGAAAATAGCTCATTAGGTTACTTAGGGCTAATGGTATATCTTTATCAATTACACATTATACAAACCTAGGGTTTCTATTATTTGATCTAAAATGCACAATATTCTCTCGAACTATGTACAATTCACTAAACACAATTATTTATTGGCCGCATAAATGAGAATGCAATAATCACAATAGTAGAAGCACATGAAAATAAGTAATCTAAAATCAAATAGTAAATATAGAAATTAATCAAGCCTAGGTCAAGCCACTACCATAAATCCCAACAAAGCCCATTTTATACTTATAATTAAAAGCAAAATGTTTATACAAATACATTACAAATACGTCAAAATAATTGAGAAAAACAAAGGTATAGATAAAACCCCTTTTTGAGCTTGGCTTTGAATTCTCCCAAATATTTCTCCAATCCCTTGACGTAATCTCCTTTTATGCTCTTGAGTGATCTCCAAAATACCAAGTAAAAATGAAAAGAAGAAGGAAAGAAAAGAAACGAAAGAAGAAGAGCTATAGAGAAAAATGCAAAACTTTACAAACTAGAACTAGGGTTTGAGTCATGAAATTTGGTCCTTAAATACTCCCAAAAACGAGCACAACCAAAAGCCCAAAATGCCATCAAAATTTCTGGTTTTCGACAATTTTTTAAGCACATGTGCACGGGTGCGCACCAATCCAGAAGTAAAGTACGCACTAAAAGTGCGCGGGTGCGCACTCTTGGTGAACTCACAAATTGCACAGGAGATCCTCAGGATAATTTGCATAGTTAGTCCCTCAACTTTGATGTTGTACATTTTGGTCCTCGGATTTTGACTTTTATTTCAATCTTGCCCTCCATAAATTGTATCCCAATGTCCTCCAACTTTCGATAGTTGTGCAACTTGGTCCCCAACTTCACAATCTTGCACACTTTTAGTCCATTTTTCTCATTTTGTCTTGTTCTCTTTCATTTTGGAGATTTTTTACCTACAAGCGCAATAATTACATAATTGTGATTAGAAATTCGCTCATTTTTATCAATAATAAGTATATTTAATTATTAAATAAGTGTGCAAAAACACACTTATCAATTATCCATTCCGAAATCGGCCCTTCGTTGGACAAGAACGTCGAGTTAAAGGTCAAGAGTACTCAATATCTTCATGATATATCTGAAAATGAATCTTTGCTTCAAGAGATTATTAAAGACAAGGTCGAATTAAACAAAATCTCCACTGAAGTTATGATTGAAGATTTTTTTATGATAAGCTTAGCTGCAGAGATGAAGAAGCTCCAAACAAAGATGGACGACTGTAGGGCTAGATTAGTTGCCAAGAAGATTAATGTTTCCCAAGGAATTGAGCGAACCAAGCCTTTGGTTGAGCATTATATGAAGCTGAAGGTTGATGAAGATGTTACAACCGAGTTGTCTGTTGTTTCTTTTAAGCATAGAGAGGAGTGGGAGAAACTTAGGAAACAAATGCGTTCAACTTGGGGTGAATTGTAATTAAAACATTGATACCTTTATTTTCTTTGTAATTTTGTACTGCAACCACTGTTAATTCGAATGTAATGGTAGCCAAAGTCATTAATGGAACGACTATTTTATTTATTTGCGTATTAATTAACGTCTTCTTCAATCGTCAACCCCCAAGAATTTAATTACCTTGTGCTAAACTCACGTACATTTTCCCTCATGTAATTTTTACACTGAGTAAATCTTTTGATATTCCAATCTTCTTTTTCAAGATTTTGGACCATGTAATTTAACTTACTATGTGTGTAAGTGGCCATTCATATCCCGTCTTTTCACATTCTCATCTCTATAAATGCGTATGTATCACACATTTGTTATCTTCGTCTTCATCCTCCACAAAATTAACTTACTTGTCATCGTTTGGCATTTCAGATAATTAACCAACTATTTCCTCCTGCAACAGGAATGGATCATTTGATTTGTTATTCATTTCGCTGTCTGTCTTGATATTACCTTTGGTATGGGAGATAGAGGAAATGTTCTTTGGCCAATGAAGGTATTCTCAGCACCTCCATTTATGTTCTCCAAACAGAGTTCTTGATGGAAGGTGATTACGCCCAAAGAATAACGCAATAGTTGTAGCACAGCTTTGGGGTGTCGTATTCACAGGGAGATGGAAGAATATTTAAAGGATAAAAAATATTGAATTGTTCTCTCAAATGTGTAATAAAATTTAATGTTAAAAGGTGAAACTAAAATCAATAATTCAAAGCAGTGAAGTATCGGAATTCACTCAATTGAATTGGATCAATCATATCAATTATTCATTTTTATAACAAAATTAGAGGCTTTCATCTTGACACTCTAATTGAAAGATATAACGTGAAAATCAATTTAATTTACAAATGTAATCATAGAATTTAAACTTAAAACATATTCATTGTTTAGGCCATTATTACCATTAGCTTGAATGTTTACTCCATCATTAACATGCGGGGTGTTCTGTCCATTATTTAGGATATTGTCTCTTATATTTGGGTTATCCCCGGGTTTGACATCTCATCGAAAGGTGGTTATATCCCTTGACATGGGTTCAAACCTGGAGAATTATGTCCCACAATCGTCCTGGTTTGAAAATGATTCCCTATTGTACACCTGGTTTACATATTTGGCCCACCAACTTATTCATGATCTCATTCAACGTGTTTAGTTGTTTAGCCATGTTGTCATAAAATGCGTTCCCATTTTGGGTAAATCTTTCCATATTGTGAATATTTCGTATATTTACCTGTTCAATGACATCTTGTGTTAGTTCCCAAGTACTGCGCGCATGGTTCGATGACTCAACTCTGTCATTGGCTCGTAGAGACTTTGACTGCTTTGACTCCGTCCTTCTATTCGTAGAGAGTTTTCCAGTTCCTCATATCACTCGATCACAGATCGGACTACTCATTGGCTTGCTAGTTCTTTATTAGAATTCTTATGAGGCATAATGCTTCATCTTTCGTATCCTCAAACACCAATTGTCCCACTGGGCGTGCTAAATTATTTCGCGCGGGTTATCGCTAACAATTAAAAATTGGCTCAGACGATTGTGTAAGGAACAAATCTCTTGAGACAAAGTCTCAAAAATGGGTGATTTATTTATGAAGATTACAATTGGGAAGAAACAAAACTCCTCTAAAGGGCACAAACACACTAAGTAAATTGAAAGTTTGCACTTAGAAAATAAATGAATCAAACTTACATATTCTCTATTGAGAGTGAATCACTGTTGGACATGGTCACTTTATTTATGAAGATTACAATTGGAAAGAAACAAAACGCCTCCAAGAAGCACAAGCAAACTAAGTAAATTGAAAGTTTGCACTTAGAAAATAAATGAAATGAAATTACATATTCTCTGTTGAGAGCATTTGATTCGGGGTCTTTTCTTCTATGTCTTCTTTTCTGTATACTCCTTTGCCGATTTTCTCTTGTAGAACTGTTTGGAAACTGTTTGGCGCTCTATAACTACCCACTTTCTTTGTAATGGCTGAATTGTCGAGGAACTGCCGTTCGCAATTGTTGTTATTGCTCTGTCGTTTAACCACTTGTAACCGAGATTCTTGGATTGTGGGGTGTGATAAGGTTGTTCAATAACCGCTTCGATAACCGTCATTTTAAGTAATCACAAGATACCGTACTCGCTCAAATCTTGAGCCACTCAAAGGGTTAGGCAAAAATTGGATCATCGTTTTGGGCGACAGTAAGGCTATTCGCTCAGATCCTGGACGTCCTGCAAGTTTGGGCGATGATAGTACTTCATTTATGGGCTTCCAATATATCCTACAATGGTCTCATTTGGACCTATATCTTGAACTCCCTATCTGGGCTTCAATTCTTGGACCATTTAATTGGACTTCATTTTTTGTATGTCAACAGAAATGTCGTGTTTATCCAGGCAGATTCTTCAACATAATTTTCAATGAAAAGTTAGTTGATGAAGTTTTCATTCCTATTGAGGAGACCATTTTGGATGAAAACTTCAATGTATTTTCAATGTATACTTCAGTGTAGCCATTTCCCAATAAAGGTGGATTTATTTTATTTTATTTTTATCATTTCATTTTTTAAAAACCAAATGTACACAACCTATTAATTAATGTACAATTTTAACTCCTCTTGCATATCATGTAAATATAATTTGTATTTCCTTTACATCTCTCAATTGAAGAGATTTTCAATCACTTTTAAGATCCAAATCAAAATTTAGATCCATTTTATACTACGATTGGAGATACTTTAAATACTATAATATTCACTTTAAAATTTTCACCACTAATCTTTGAAATTATTTCGTGCGGGTTATCGCTAACAATTAAAAATTGGCTCAAACGATTGTGTAAGGAACAAATCTCTTGAGACAAAGTCTCAAAAAGGGGTGATTTATTTATGAAGATTACAATTGGGAAGAAACAAAACTCCTCTAAAGGGCACAAACACACTAAGTAAATTGAAAGTTTGCACTTAGAAAATAAATGAATCAAACTTACATATTCTCTATTGAGAGTGAATCACTGTTGGACATGGTCACTTTATTTATGAAGATTACAATTGGAAAGAAACAAAACGCCTCCAAGAAGCACAAGCAAACTAAGTAAATTGAAAGTTTGCACTTAGAAAATAAATGAATTGAAATTACATATTCTCTGTTGAGAGCATTTGATTCGGGGTCTTTTCTTCTATGTCTTCTTTTCTTTTTTATACTCCTTTGCCGATTTTCTCTTGTAGAATTGTTTGAAAACTGTTTGACGCTCTATAAATACTCACTTTCTTCGTAATGGCTGACTTGTCAAGGAACTGCCGTTCGCAACTGTTGTTATTGCTCTTGTCGTTTAACCACTTGTAACCGAGATTCTTGGATTGTGGGGTGTGATAAGGTTGTTCAATAACCGCTTCGATAACCATCGTTTTAAGTAATCACAAGATATCGTACTCGCTCAAATCTTGAGCGACTCAAAGGGTTAGGCAAAAATTGGATCATCGTTTTGGGCGACAGTAAGGCTATTTGCTCAGATCCTGGACGTCCTGTAAGTTTGGGCGATGATAGTACTTCATTTATGGGCTTCCAATATATCCTACAATGGTCTCATTTGGACCTATATATTGAACTCCCTATCTGGGCTTCAATTCTTGAACCATTTAATTGGACTTCATTTTTTGTATGTCAACAGAAATGTTCGTGTTTATCCAGGCAGATTCTTCAACATAATTTTCAATGAAAAGTTAGTTGATGAAGTTTTCATTCCTATTGAGGAGACCATTTTGGATGAAAACTTCAATGTATTTTCAATGTATATTTCAGTGTAGCCATTTCCCAATAAAGGTGGATTTATTTTATTTTATTTTTATCATTTCATTTTTTAAAAACCAAATGTACACGACCTATTAATTAATGTACACTTTTAACTCCTCTTGCATATCATGTAGTCAATTCTAAGTCCGGAAAAATCGGAGGAGAATTTTTACAACTCTAAATTTCTTTTGACAAAATATGTTCACCATTTCCTTACAACTTTACGTGTCAAGCTAGCTCGCATTTGGCTTGCCTCGCATGCAACTGCAAATTGACTCACAGGGTAGGCCGAGCCGAACCCAATGCTGGAAGAAATTTTAATGACAGATGATCTTTTTCTCTCCATGCCATAGTAAAAACGAAAAAAGCTTATAGAAATAACAAGAAATTGAATTTTGAAAAATACATTTCAAATAATTTTACTTAAAATTTCTAGATTCGTGAAAATATAAAATGAAATTTTAATAATATATTTAATTAGATATTTTTAATTTTTATAATAAATTCCCGATTATGAGAGAATAATAATATTTAATACTATTGATGCTACAATATCAATTTAGGTGATATTGTATGACAGACTCAATTAAAGATAAAATTATATAACTTATTTAATTGTACTTCTCATTCAATACTAATTAGTGTCACCTAAATTGATATTGTAATATAAATGGTGTTAAATAACATTGTCTTTGTGAGAAAAGAAACTTAGCCCTTGTTTGGGTTCCATTGAAATGAATACTCGAGAGAAACATGTTTAGGAATACTGATTTTTTGAAAAACGTGTGATTAAAAATAAGAAAACATTTTAGGTTTANTTGATTATTTCAATAAAATATGAGCAAATAAATATTATTTAGTCACCACCCATTTAATAAAGAATGCTACTAGTATATCGGGGTGTACATCACGGTGTACACCTTTCTCACATGGTTAAGGGGCCCACTCGAATATTTTATTCAAGTGGACCCCTCCATGTGAGGGGATGTAGATCTTGATATACACTTTTTGATGTACAAGTAGCATTTTTCTTTAATAAATTAATCTTGTGTTAAATTTTGATGAGAAGATTATCTCCATCTAAAAGTGAGAGAGGCATATTTAAGACAAATTTAAATGGTGCGTATATAATTTTCTAACCACGCAAACCTTTAAATTGGTGTTCAACATGTTATGTAAATTGTTGATTTGTAGTCGAACCACATTAAATTCTTGTAGCCTTACTGTTTGTTTTTTTCCCCTCCAAGGTAAACATAAACATCGTCTACATGCGTGTTGAAAATAAAATTTAAATCATATACATGTGGTCCATGCGTGTTGAAAATAAAATTTAAATCATATTATTTTTTGAATTCCCTATAATTTTGAACAACCTTCACAAGTCAAAATTCGACAAAACCTAAATAATATATAATACCAACTTGGAGTTTCAAAAGAAAAAGCAATTAATTTAAAGCAGCCGATTATTTAGTTCTTGTTTGCCCCCTCGTTTTTTAATATTTATTTTCTTTAAAGTCATTTTCAACCTTGCATTCCTCCAATAAAATAAATTTGCTTTTGATCCCTCATTTTCAAAAGAAAATCACATTTCACAAAATCTATTATAAAACACTCTACAAATCGGGGATCAACGGTGAATACAATTTAATTGACATCACGGTTGGTCCCGATCCCACGCCCGAGTACCACCCTGGCTCCTGGGAGGCACATCCTGCGATTTACCTCCTTCACAATGACCCAGGGCAAGGTCGGTGGGGGCCCTCAAGGTTGGGGTTCAACTTACGATCCAAGAAAATGTACTCATCTGCTTATAATTTTCAAAGCACAAAACAAGAAAAGAGATAAGCAACTTGCACGCATATAATACGCCTTTTTATAATCAGAAACACATGGAAAAAGGCAAAAATCAAGTTGCAACTTGCTCATTTCCATTAACGATTACTTTGTCTTCATCACCTTAAGGCCAACTTGCAACACTAGCTGTTTGATTCCCTTCACATTGTAAGGTGCCCCACCCTACCCCACTCCATGCACTGCCTCAGATTTGAGATTTTTAGGTGGGACAATTAGACCATTTCTCAATTCGAGTATGTTTTTTTTTTCTAAATTCATTTTCAACCATACATATCATTAAACCGACACACTTCATCAACTTTTCAACCACACATTTAATTAATTTTATCAAAATCTATTAAAAATCTGATTTTATCAAAACCAAACATGAGCATAAAGCTTAACTAAATCTCTCAACTACCTTAATCACTCGCTTCTCTAAAGGTCGACCATACGAGATGGTTGAAAGTCGATCCATCAATGTCCTCTCACGTCTTATTTCACAATTCAGGTGCAGTTTATATATCATCCAATAAGTCCAAAGAACTGATTCATTGTTCATAAATATCATCTAACCTACTATGAATCAAACAAGTACACGAATTAACATAAAATACAAAAAAAACTAGGAAAAAGAAAAACTTGGTTTTGATTCCACAACCTTGAAAAAATTATTACATGTTCCTTGAACAATAAAGAACAGACATTCAACATGTTACATACACATGTATAGTTGAAGATTAACAAGATTTGTGAATTGTTCCTGTAAACCCCAAAAAGGTTTCCATTTATCGAAAAATTTGATGAGAATATCATTGCACGACTCTATATATATACACACATAATTACGTTTATATGTGTATATAGATAGAGATAAATAATTTACTAAACATTATGAGGAAATGTTTGGTCTGGCTATATTCTCGACGATCTCAGCTAGGGATTGGAGGTTACATTTAACAATAGTGTCCACGAAAACGCATGTATCTTCCCTAGTGTTACTTTGTGGTATATCAACAACGTATGATTCAATGACCACCGTGCCTTCACCGCCGTTGGCCACCGGGTGGAGGGTGGTGACGGAGCGGTAGTTCGCAAGGCGGTGATCGCCACCAACGACGCTAAAGCTCATAACATGACGTTCGTCATCGAGGATCTCGAGGCGCTCGGTGCTGCTGACGGCCGGGAGACCCGATATGACGTGGACCTCCCGGAGAGTGCCCACGTTTCCGTTTCCGACAATGACGTGGCAGCTCTTGACGAAGTGTTTGTAGGCCTGCGGGTTGTCGAAGCGGCGGACGACGGACCAGACGGTGGACACGGGGGCCGATATTTCTTGAATCACGGCGGAGCAGCACTGGTTAGGGCTAACTGTGTGGGTGTGGTAGCGGGCTATGTGGTCGGGGACTTCGGTGGTGCACGGCGTCCATCTTTGGAGCTGTTGGACTTGTTTATATGCGGCGGCGGCAGTGGTTGTAGGGGTATCCTTGATTCTTTGTAGTATAAGATTTGAAGGCATTTTCTTGATCCCAATTAATCTCGAGTTAGAGAGACAGACGATGATAGGTTTTTTGGTTAGTTACAGCTATATATATACAGAAATGATCTAATGAGCACCGGTGTTCATCTTATTCTAAGCACCGATGAGTTGGCACATTAATTCATTGGCGGATAAAGATTTTGTGAGTTCCAATCCACCAATGAATTAATGTGTCAACTCATTGGTG
>OU503039.1:1111173-1127977 GCA_912172775.2 Fraxinus pennsylvanica
ATTGAGGAAGATAAGAAGCAGAATCGTGATCATAATCCTTTTCGAAGTTTATCATTGTCTGGTGAAGCCATATTTGAGTCTTGAGAAACTTCACATAGTGAATCGCCTCTTCCAACATGGATGCTGTGTCCATTTTTGCCCCGCCAGGGATCAGGCTCTGCAAAATCTTGAAACGGTCTCTGATCCTGTGCCGCCTTTGCCGCGCCGCAACGCTTTGTGGGTCAGTCGAGAGTTTCACGGCAGCCACTGCCTTTGCTTTCTTTGCTGCACCCACATTCTTCTTCTCCCTTCCATTACTTGTCATTAATGTGGTTTTACAAGAACTTGAGTTAGAAAAGGAAGCGAAATCCATTGTTCATTGACTACACAAGCTGATAAAAATAGACAGTTATATAGAGAAGGAAATTATATGATGTTCGGTGGATAGAAATTAGAATAAAGTTATGTGTACACAATTTTTTACACTCTCCTCACATGGAGGGGGGCCCACATATAATAAAATAATCGTGGGCTCCCTTCTATGTGAGAGGGTGTAAAATATTGTGTAAAAAATTGTGTGTACACATAGCACCACTCTAGAAATTAATGAAGGAGAATAACGTCAGCCAATATCTTTGGCTAAGGATACGGGTGTTTTAACCTAGGTAGGTCATAGGTGGCTATAGCATAGGGCAGCGAAAGATGTTTAGCTAGTGCTTGTAAGAAAACGAGATTGTACGCAAGGGCTTTGCCTTCTTTTCTTTGCATTGCTTTGGCAATTATATATAATTGTTATGGGCCACAAATAGGTTGCGTTACACCTCATCATCGAGAATCCAATCAAAGTGAAGAAAAGTCAACAAAAATCCAATTGATCAAATGAAAAGAAGTCAAACAAAGGCTGAAACTCAAAATGAAGAAAAGTCAACAAAAATCCAATTGATCAAATGCAAAGAAATCAAACAAATACTGAAACTCATGTGCCAAAACACTGTCTAAATGGCTGAATCTCTTAAACCGAAACACTACGTAAGAAATCAAAAAAAAGTTGAAACTCTTCACACAGAAGACCATCAATACAAAGCGCTTTCCTGTCGAAGCCCTTTGTTCATTCGAAATCTCTTAAACTGAAGTTGTCTCTTATAAGATTTGAGGCAATTTTTAGGAATGATTGATATAACACTTGTAATAAAAAATGTCAGGTGTGTTAGCCTAATGTATATGGCGACTAACTCGTTATCAATGTATTTAATGTATGATAGACTTAGTAATGTGAGATTTCAGTCAAGGAGATAAGGTCTCGTGGTTCTGATCCAACGATCACCATGTCGGCCAGAACTCTATAATTAGATGATCTTTGTAAATTGTAAATGATTGTGTTTTGAATATTGATTCTAATATACAAGAATATACTCAAGAAAAATACTCTCAGTAGACGCTATACTTGTCTACATTTATTAGTTTGATCTTAGGTTATGCACATTTTGTTGGTGATTATCCCTTAGTGCATTCATCTTAGTTACTATCGTCGATGCTTGAACATTTTTTGTCTCGCACCGTAAAGCATCTCCTGCGTTCACACGCTCCCCTTCTCCGTCTGGTTCTTCGATCAAAATTCGCTGAAACTTACTTGAGTGAGTCCGACATGGCGACATCTGTTGTCCACGTTAGTGTTACTAAAAACGGGGTCAACATGCTGCATCAACTTCATCTTTGTTCAAATTCATTTATGATATATGTTTTTGTAAGGTGGTTTGAGGTTTGGAGATCCTTAAACTGTGTTGATGAGTACAAATAGTTCTCCAATTATGCATAACCGTCATAGAACTAAATCTAACATGACGGTCGAAGTGAGATCACGACGAACGAGTTTATAAACAGTCCTATTTGACAAGGTTTCAGTAAGATAAGAATCATACAGTTGATACAAAAGTTTGAAGCAATTTTTGAGTGCAATGTTATCTCATAATACTCACTAAATTTAACATTGACTTACAATATATAATTGAAAAATTCTTAGAGCGAATACAACTACAAGCAAAAAAATAAATAAGGATTTTGTTCCATTTCAATAACCTCAAAAAAATCAGGCCGCCCGGTCAAGATCACCTAAGCAATGGTCTAAACCTCAAAATTTGAGGATTCTTAAAAAAAAAAATAATAATAATAATAATATATATATGATTAATTACAAGTTATCAAATGAGTTCAATATTGCTATTAATTTGGTCTATTTTGAAAACTAATATTAACCATTAAGTAGCTTATTTTGGTGAGTTAACTCAAATTTAGTTTATCAACCACAACCTCTTATGTCGATGAGAAGATATCAAGAAAATTAGATAAATAGAAATTGAGAATTATAATACGAGCTAAAATCAAGAACTTACGTTGAAAATCCGAAATTGAAGAAAAATCATGTGAGTTCTAATATTTTAAAAAATAAAGCTACTTTTTTAAGCTAAGCCAAATTAAAAAAAAAAACCATGTTTTTGTGTTTATAATATGCAGTATAATTCACGAAATCTGTCTAAAATTAGGTGTTTTAGATTTCATTTTGTAATTTTTTTACCAGGTATATATGTTTGTGTGCAAGTTGTAAGAAAGAAAAAATGCAAGCAAGAGCACGTGCGGCTCCCAGATTTTTCGTGGAGGGTTGGTGGATAGAACTCTAATTATTGTAATTTTTTTTTCAACTGAAATTGACCTTTTTCTTAACTGTCTCCTCATTTGTCATCCCACATCAGTCATAAATTTATCTTTTTTTCCTTCTTTTGCAGTTGCTGATAGTGATAATACAGGAACATTGCAGGTCTGTTTTAACATAGATTAATGATGAATTAGTTCCGGTGATTAGACTGTTTAAGAAAACACATATGAAAGCAAGGCAAAAGTACCATGACAGGTAAACAGTTCATGACATACTTGGGTAAACTTTTGATCAACCAATCAGTTTCTAAAAACATCAAGGCTCGTTTGATTATAAGAGTGAAAAATGAGTGAAAAGAAAATGAATTTTAGATAAAATAAATGTCTAAAACTTATTTTTCAGGAAATTGTTAATTAAGTGTGTTTGATTGGTATAATTTTTTACAAGAAAATTTTTTAAATTTTGGATATTTTTATGATCGTTTGACTTTATTTTATATGAAAATTGTCCATTAAAGTGATAATTTTTTTCATAATTGATTATAAAATTTGTTTCCATTACGAAAAAGTAAAAAAAGAACAAAAAAATATATTTAAAAAAAATCATTTTTTCATCAAAGTTTAGTGTTAGTTTGACTTTGTTTTACATGAAAATTGTCCATTAAAATGAATTTTTTTTTTTTTACAATTGGTTATAAAATTGTTTCAATTACCAAGAAAAAACTGGAATTCTATTTTCCCACCAAAATGGTGAGAAAAGCAAGTCCTCCAAAATCAAGAAAAGGTGCACGTGGGGCGTTGGGTAGGAAAATCAATTGTCAAGAACTATTTGCCCATCAAACATGCTTTTTGAGTGGAAATGGAATTTGAATTCCATTTTCCATGGAAAACTTATGGTATCAAACAGGGCCTAATGCTTCTTGCACAGGTTAATTGACAGGTGCTATTTTGGCATTACCTTATGAATTTTTTTTCCTAACTGTTCAGTGAAATAACGACACATGTCGCCTTATAAAAAAAAAACTCCGTCACAAACCATGTTCATGTAGTAGGGTTGTTCTAAAAAAGTTTGGTTTGGTACTTTGTTTGCCATTATGCCCTTGTTTGATAGTGATTTTTGTGTAGAATGACTTTTTAAATAGTAAGTTTTTTTTAGAGAATATATGGTTAAAAAGTAGAAAAAAATTCCGTTTACATATGAATATTTTATTGTGAGAATATCTGGTTGAAAATGAATACGAGAAGACAAGAATTTTTTAAAAAAATGATTGTGAAATAGGGGCTTTTGAAACATTATTTTCACAAGTGGACTTATAAGAAGCGTAGAGTTCCATATAGTTGTCTAAGAGAGACGAGTTGTGTCGAATCAAGCTCTACGAAATTGTTCCTTACATGGGTTTCTTTTAATAAAATTAACCAAAAACAAGTTAGAATTATAATTATAACGAGCATTAAGTATCTAGTCATTTCATGTTAATAGATAATGGGAAAAAAAAAAAAAAAAATTCTAAAAGCTAACCCGACAAGGTATATATCATACTTCTTAAAAAAAAAAAAAAAAACATTGTCTTTTTGATCAAGTTTAAACTCATTATCCAAACATGCATTCTTTTTTTAACCAAATAAATAAATAAATAGAATTACCTTCTAGCTAGGGGTACAGCGAAGCTTAAGCCCCTATTTGATAGAGATTAAAATAAGATTTTTAGTAAAATTTGATGAAATGTGTGATTAAAAAGTTGCGAGTCCCATGAAATATGTGGTTAAAAATAATAGTTGACTTTGACTTTAGATTTTAATTGAATTTTAATACAAACTAAACAGGGGCTAAATACAAATGAATAAAACCAAATTTGATATAAATAATTTACAATAAAATCAAGATTGATATAAATAAT
The DNA here is from genome assembly GCA_912172775.2 of Fraxinus pennsylvanica. Lineage (NCBI taxonomy): Eukaryota > Viridiplantae > Streptophyta > Magnoliopsida > Lamiales > Oleaceae > Fraxinus > Fraxinus pennsylvanica. The sequence continues at coordinate 1,115,700 of OU503039.1, forward strand.
TTGAGGTAAATTATTTAGAACTTGTTTGGCAGGGATTAAAATTGAAAATATAGCCGTTGGAGTTGATTTTTATTAGACGAGTGAGACTCAATAACGACTATATTTTCAATTTTAATTGAATTTTAATCCGTCCCAAACAAGCTCTTATATTACTGCATAATTAGTTGACAAATAATTTTGGGCAGCAAAACATAGCACCGAATATATACTATTTTCTTAAGCACATCTGGCTGAACCGCATGCAAAGAAGTTTTTTGTAAGTAATTTTTTTTTTTTTTTTTAAAACGTGTTTCAATAATTTTTTAGTAAAAAGTGAGATTTACTTTATCGTTAAAATAAGTGACTTATTTATTTTTTAAATTTAATTAGTGATTTTTTACTTTAAAACTTAATAACTTTTTAAAAGTTTGTGCCTTGATTGTTGATTGATGAAGTCGAAATGATTGCAATTGAGGCGACTGATTTAAACAACTGTTGCTTACGAATCGGGCACTGATTTGAAAGAGTCGAAATGATTGCAATTTGTCTCAATTATCAATTCTTTTATATTTTTTAAAAATATTATTATTTTAATTTGTCAAGTTGTAGTTGGAGAAAAGTTCAATATTAAGAGTGTCCAAAAGTCTCGAATCGAATCAAATCGAATCGAGCGATTCTTCATAAATTAAATACCCGAACGGATACCCGAATCGAGAACCTATGGGTTTGAGTCGGGTCTCTCGATTCTAGCTCAAGAACCGAATAAGACCCGAAACTAAATATTTTTTTTATTTTTTATATTGAATTAATTAAATTAAATTATTTTTTTCTAAACAAATTAGTAAATTAATTAAATAAATCAGATCATTTCATAAATTTAATTTAAAGCCCAATACCCAAATCATTTTAAAGCCCAAATCATTTTCAAGCCCATTTTAAAGATAAGAAACAGTGGAGTTTGAGATCAATTTGCTGTTTTTGATATGAATCACCGATGTTTTAATATTAACATCTACTTTTTGGTAGTTTATGCATTGAATTAATTTTATTGGATAACTAGTTATTTATATGTTTTTGAATTGAGCTACATTAATTTATAAAAGTTACAAATGAAATGTCATTAGTTGTATTTATGTAGTGTTGCTGTAAATGTTAAAAAAATTTAATTATGGTATAGAACCGAACCGAACTCGAACGATTCCATAACTATATTTGGACCCGACGGGTTCATTTATTAAATACTCGAAAGTTTTGGGTCGGTTCGGTTCGGTTGAGAACCGAACGGAACCGAATCGACCTACGTACAACCCTATTTAATATTATACTACTAATTTTTCTCATGATTATGCTACTTATACATAAAAATGGTACATAACGAATTACATAAAAGGATGTTGAGGGAAACAATTGAATGAGAAAATTGACTATTTTTTAAATGTCAAATGATAAAATGTCATGTGGCATTATGTAACTCATTACATCATGTGACCCATGACGAGGTAACAAAGGTGTAGACCTTTCTGGAGAAAAAGCCGCCGGAGTGGACTGCCTTGGTAGCTTCTCAGAGCGAAGCTATTTCAAGGGCTGCTTAGACTCGACCTCAGGCTCATCAGGTCTTCCACGACCTTGGTGGGAGTATATTTCTCTTTCCCTTTGCAGTTGTTGTCACTACTTTCGTCGCCTTATATCCCAACATTTCTAAATCTTGACCTAAAACAAAAATGGATATACATTAGCTCAACACTCAAGACAAATATAAATTGAAATACTAGGAAAATTTTTACTGGAAGAAATTGGGATAGAAGGAGAGGTATGAGCTGGGACTGAGGTCGATGGGGGAGGCTGAAGTAGTCCCGCTTGGAGGAGGTTTGTGTCAGATATCACAAATTTGCAGGACCTTTGTTTTTTCGGAAGAGCTCTTATGATGTCGACATGTCTTTGAGTGGCCGAGGTCAATGTGGCCTTCTTATAATCTGCAAGTAAAACCAGATCAGTTAGGAGGATGCTCATGAAATAAATACATGAAGGAACAAAGATAATAATCACTTACATTATGGGTAACAGAGATTAGGACTACATTCTCTCTATTCACCTCGACGGATGGAACTGCCACTCTCCAAGTACAAAAAAGAACTCATCTTTCCACTTCTTTATCGAAGAGAGAGTATTTAACACTAATGGACCTCCTGTTCTAGGTCTGACACTAGCGTACCACCAATAAGTATTTTTCCCATCTTCCTTAAAGGTAAAAAGGGAATTAAATTGTGCTACACTCAGCTTAGAGTGACCTAATTTATTCCAAAAAATTAAGGTTGCAACTAAAGTCCTCTAGCCATTAGGGCATAATTGGGTCGAGCTATTCCCCAGAAAGAAAGAAACTTACGGATAATCCTAGGAAAGGGAAGTTTCAAACCAGCATTAAGGATGACATAATTCAAAGCTATACATCCTCACTGTGGAGTGTTAGCTCGGTGAGATGAGGTAGTATTACTAACTCTACCGAGCTGGGAATGTTATATTTCGCTCTTAAACTCGCCGGCATGTCTCGTATTACTACCGACTTATATGAATCCGCCTCCCACTCTTGAGAGCTCTCCTCATCGCCTTCATGAGACCCTACTTCTTCACTCCTAGAAGTATCAACACCCTTACTATGTTGTTCCATGTTCCTAAGATGACCTAAGTATTCTAGGTAAATCAAGGAGATAGGGATTGGAGTTAATATTTCCTGATAGTCCGAACTCGCAGAAGACACAAATGTGGAAGGTACGGATTCTTCATGTTGGTTACCCCAGGAATGTACTCTAGATTCGTCTGAACTCATGCAAATAACCTAGGTGAAAAGTAATAAAAAGAAGTGTATTTTCTGTTCAAGGAAATACTTGAAATGGATGACCTCATTCAGAAAAATATGGACAACTTAACGAAAAATTTAAAGAAATTTTTCGAGAGAATCTGAGAGAAAAAATGTGTGAAAGTGATAGGGAAAAGCATATTTACAGGAGGAAAAGATGAATGTGTGAAATCTGGACCGTTAGATAAAAAAAATGGAGGGAAAAAGAAGGGCCAGATTTGGTCACAGTGAAGCAACGTCGTTTTGGTGTAAAGCTTCCAAATGAAGCTATTAAAGGTGCGTAACAGATCATTTGCAAATCAAAATGACACTTGTTCAAAGATATTTATTCTATAATAATTTCAAAAATGTCAAAACAAGTCATCTTTGTTCAAGGTCAGTCCGTCACCAATGCGAGCACCGACCTAAGGATAACTGTTGACATCCAACATGCGACATGGGGGTACAGTTTGTTATATGAATTAATCTCAAGCTAAATTAAGGTTGGGTATTTGAGTTCAGTTTGTACTGATGATCGCCATTATTGGAGAATACATAATGATTGGGGTTTAACCTTTTTTAATAAAATATTCTACACACAAATCAATAAAATAATTTTAAATTTCAATCACACATTCCAAAAAATACTATTCATTACTTAATTTCTTCTACAATAATGGGAGACAAACACACACTATATATAATCAAAAGCATTTTAAATTTATTTTAGTAATTTTTTTATACACTCCAACAATGTTCTATATTTTAGTATTTTGTTTATTCCAAAAATTATTTAGCTTATGTTTGGCCTCCATTTGTTGAAATTCATTTTCAATCACATATTTTATGGGATTCGCAATTTTTATTAACTTTTCAATCATTTATCAAAATTTATTAAAAATCTATTTTTTATCCAAACAAATCAGGTTTTTATTGTTATCTCCTCAAATCTTATCTAAATTTGTCCATGATTGACAATCATGATTTTCAAATTATTTTTTTCTACGTACTCATTTTCAACCTCACATTTACACAATAAAACATTCTATACGTAAATTCAAAAATTTTTCATATTTTTTAACTACACATTTTTTTAAAAATCACTATTCAAATCAATTTTTTTCCAAAAGTATAATTGTTAGGAAACTTTGAAAACCAGATCTCATTTGAGATCTGAAATCTCTTTGCGACACCGACAATTGCAAAAAGGATCGGGACGGTGAGGTAGCGGTCTTCGGGGGTTCAGATGGTGGCGATCATGAATGGTGGTTGACAGCTTGAAGGTGACAGTCCTGAATGTCGGTGGGTGGGTTTTGGGATAGTGATTTTAGGTTTTGGAACAAATTGACTTTTTCTCCTTTAATAAAAACCAATATTTTCTGAATTTTAAAACATTGTTACATATAATGAAAATGTATGGTGTAATAGTGTAATACCACTGTCTTCTAATAGTTATTGAGTCCGTGTTTGATTGCACATTTTTGCGTCAAGAATGCATTTTTTTGGTTGATGTGATGGAAAATATGCGGTAAAAAAAAAGAAAAAAGTTATTCATGTAATGAAAAATATTATTTTATTGAAAAATGAATTATTGAAAATTAGTAGAAGAATGAGAATGAAAAAAATAATATGGCTCAAACAATGACTTATTCTTGGGCTCAGACACGTAAACATGTAATATTTTATTCCCCTTGATTCCCGCCTATATTATTGTTCCCACCCGATCAAGCTACTTGTACGGATCTTGATATAGTGGCATGTGTAGTAGTTAAAATGTTGATGATATTTTCAACTCTGGGCTGTGATATAGAGTTGTATAAAATGTCCTTAGGATCCACTCGTCCATTCCATTTGTATTGAAGGAACACTTTTATTGAAAAACGAGGTCATATACCGTTGTTGTAGGGCTTTCGAGGCATGCGCTCTAACTTGGGTAGTTGCAGAAAAAGGGAAAAGTTTGACTTGACTCAACGAAAGAATAGCTTCTTGTTTTTAGAGACTAGAGACAACTAATTTCATCGAGAAGTTCAGTAAGCATGCATATATAAATATGTAACATGACGTTCTTTGACATTTTAACCAACATTTATGGCTAAACTAAATTCTCTCTATCTTATTCACGCTTTTCTTCTATGCAAATGTAACTAAATCTTTCCATTTCAACAAATTTTTCTTCCATACGCTCAACGTTATATCAAATTCGTACTCAGCAATTCGAACACTCCTCAAACCATATCTATAACTCGTAGAAAAATTCAATAATTCAATTAATTCAAGCCTTATAAATTAATAGTGACTCCTCTAGCACCCCCAGGTTGTGCCAACATCTCAACATGAGCTGAATTATGCCAACCATGTTGTGTGGCATCATATTTTTCCCCATCTCCCCAAAGGGCATAGGCTTCTTCTCCATGAACTGCATCATCTCCAATCATAAGCTGTTCTTCTGGCATTCTTAAAGGTATCAAAATTCTGATTAACAAAAGAATTATTGTCGTTGACATTATATTCCAACCAATTATAAAAAGTGCTGCAACTAATTGCTTGACAAATTGGCTGCCGTTGCCATAGAATGCACCCTTGGTGTTTTTTACTGGCAGTATCATCTTGCAAAGGTCGGGTTCTGCGAATAGACCAGTTAAAAGGCCGCCTAGAATTCCGGCCACCGCGTGTGTGTAGAAGACGGCCAAGGTGTCATCAACCTGATAAACAAATTATGCAATATTAGTACATATTTTACACATGTTTTTCTTATTTAAAACGGTTCAGTGCTACTGATCAATACAAAAATACTTAAAAAAAGGATACTAAATTATTTTCTTACTTTGTGATTTCTCTTGTTTATCTATAATTCATGACTAAGGATACGTTTGTCAAGACTTTTGCTTCCTATGGAAAGGGTTTTAGAGGAGGCTAACTTACTTTTTCGTCCGAAAATTAATTTTTAAAAGAGTTTTATATTCCAGAAGTGCTTTTAGAAGAAGTCACATTAAATTAGCTGCCTCCAAAAACTCTTGTAACTGGAAGAATCTTTTTCATAAATTAGCCAAACGATCCAAAAATTGCTTTTGAATCTCGAGAGCACCTTTTGCTTTTCAAAAGCCATGCCAAACAGGTCTTAATACTAATGGTAAACACTGCTTACGGCTAACAAACATAAAAGGAAGCTGGGCAAAAACTATAAATCGAATTAAAATCTGATTTTAATCCAAGTCAAAGTCAAACAATCAATATTAACCATATCTTTCATGGGTACCACAACTTTTCAACCACATATTTCAAAAATTTCTATCACAATATTTTTAATCTCTACCAAGCACCCTCAAAATGTTCCCATATGTCTCAACAAGTGAAGATTATACAAGTGGGAATTAAATGCAAAATTAATCAAGTAGTTCTCGCTCTTTGAACAAATCAATTTAATTGTGTGTGTGTGTATATATATTGTATTACGAGTAATTTAGTATGAAAATGCCAGCAAATTATCGAAAAATAATATATTGAAAATTGATTTAGTATTAGGGTTCGACAATTATGACACTATTTATTTTCTTTCAATTTGAGATTAAAAATTGATTTATTAATTTATCAATGATTTTTTTACTTGATTTGGTAGAATGGTTTGAAAAATAAAAATTCCATTGGTCAGACCAGATTTGCTTCTAGAAGATCTCAAAATAAGACTTAAATCTTGAATAGGATATTAACGTGAGTCACCTATCAAGTACCGTTGACCAATCGGACTCGTTTTTGACACAACTTGTGCTAGTTGGCTATATACCCCAAATTGACCAAGACTTTGGGTTCACATTCCTCCTCTTACCTACTCATGACCACACACGTTGTGATCGAACTTCATTTTCATTCAATTCCTTAACTCGATTGAAAACTTTTATAGTATCGTTCCATTTACGGAGATCTAAACCGTTTATACTTCTTCCAGATATTCTCACTTTGAATGAAAGAGAAAAGTAGCATAGATCGACACACGTTTTGATACGACGTTTAAATAAGATTATGTAATCCCCTAATAAAAAGAAAAACCAGTGTGAACAAGACTTTGCACAACCTCTCAATTGTACACGTGCAGAAATTTCAATACTAAAATAATAATTAAAAAAAGCTGTGTAAACTGAGAATTTTTAAGCAGCAAAATACAGCACGAAAGTATACCTTTTGTAGCAAAGTGGACTTCTTGTGAAGAATCATCATTGAATACCATGGAATGCTACCAGAAAGCATTCCATATACAATTGCCGCCCACGATTGAACCACTCCTGCATGTATCCAAAACTGAATTTCAATAATTTGATCATGACAAATTAAAGTTCATAAATATGATTAAATTTTAAGGATTGTTTGACAAAGTTTATGATAAACGCTTTAACATAATTCAATAAAAGTATATGAAACGTTTCGTTGAAAAGTTGAAAAAAATTATGGGTCCCGAAAATATGTGGTTAAAATTTAAATTTTTCCAGTCGAAAAGTTGATAAAATTTTAGCAAAGTTTTATTCTACCCACCGTGAGCATGTGGGCAGTCTTATTCTACCCACTGTGGGCAGGAGAACATTTCCATATTTAGTTGTAACGTACCTGCGCCGGGTGTTATGCAAGCAAGGCCAGTTATCATTCCTTGAACAGCTCCAATGACTGATGGCTTTCCAAAGTAAAAAACATCAAGGGTTGTCCATACAAGAAGGCTCGTTGCAGCTGAAATGTTTGTGTTTAATATAGCTATTGAAGAAATTATATTTGCAGCATAAGGAGCTCCACCATTGAAGCCTGACCATCCCATCCATAGCAATCCGGCGCCGGCGAGCATCAGCAAAATATTGTTTGGAACATATCTTTCCCTATCAGTTTTCAACCTTGGACCGACCTGTTTCAACACACAAACAAACTCAATTATCTTGTTCAAGCTTCGGTTTTGTTTCAATTAGACCACTCTATCCACTTTTATTAGTTCAACTAACGTAGATCACTTATTGAACATAAAAATTTAAGCCCCCGTTTGTTTCCAATTTTAATGAAAATTTGAACCGTTGCAATGGAAAACAGCCGCTTTTATCTCGCTGTGGGATCCATTTGTTTGAAAAAAAAAAAAAAGGTCAAGGAATTCATTCTTCTGTTAAAATACTCTGGAAACAAACGGGTCCTAAAATTACTAAAATCATATAGGTAGTTAGTTCAAGATGGTATCGGACCAACCAGTTCCAACACATAGAAGTTAGATCAGAGCTTGATCATCAAGATGGGCGACGAATCCACCCATCAATATTTTCTTATTCAGAAAAGAAATTTAAGAACTTCGCCCAACTTTTAGTGAATTTTTCATGTTGGACACTCAGCTATATATGTAATTCAAAGTTCTGGGTCAGCGTAGCTCCTCCACTAATTTATGGAATTGTGCATTTATCAGATATTTGATTAAAAAAGTTTTGAAGACAGAATTAATTAATAAAACGCAGGTAAAATCGAGGACAAGATCTGAATTGTGTATAGAATATTACCCAATAAGCAGCGGTGAAACCAGAAATCCCTGATGCAAGATGAATAACATAGCCACCAGAATAATCAATGACACCCCAGTGATAAAGAAAGCCCCCACCCCACAAACTGAATGCTCCAACAGTGTAACAAAATGTGAGCCAGAGAGGAACAAAAGCCATCCAAGCCTTGATATTCATCCGACCAAGCACAGAACCCGCTAGTAGAACGGTCGTAATGGCTGCAAAGGTGAACTGGAAGTACACTAGAGACGCCATCGGAAAAAATGGCTGATTCATAGGAGATTCAATCGTTTCATTGGCATAACGGTGTGTGCTTTCTGGTATAGACGCGCGCTTGATGAGGTAGCTTTGACCTAGAGAAACGGCGCCCTTGCCCCAGAAAGGCAAGAGCTTGTCACCAAAGGCGAGGCGGTAGCAAAGTAGAACCCAACATATTAGGACGGCTGCAAAGGCGTAGAGCGCCATGAAAGCTGAATTTACTGCCCATTTCTTCTTCACAATGCTGGCATACAGGATTACCTGTTGAAGACAAAATTTATGAAAAAATATCAACCTGAAGGGACAAATTAAGTTTTTAGACAAGATATTTCAACATTACCAGTCCCGGCATGCTCTGGAGGCCAACTAGAGTGGCAGCCGTCATTTGCCAGGCGTTGTCGCCTTTGTTTAGCCATGCGGGCACGGCCGGGAGATGTTCTTCATATGCCCCTGGATTGGCCATCCTCTGAATCTAATTTTTTTTTTCTTTTTGCTATTACAGATTTATTGGGAAAAAAGATATATGAACGGTAGTTGTGTTCAGAAAATGCGTGACAAACGTTGAAGTCGTAGTTGGTCTGAGGTGTTGGTGGAATTAATGGGATTAATTAGGGTTAATTACTCCAATGGTCACTGAACTTCACCTAAAGTTTCCATCAGGTCATCGAACTTTAAAATCTATGCGGTTAGTCACTAAATTTTTGAAACTGCAACCCCATCCATCATCGAACTAACTTCAATTAAAAAACTTGACGGAACTAATGATGTGGCTAACGAAATATCCTGCGTGGCACGTTTGGGAGTGACGTGGAATTTTTAGTGATGGATATAATTGTAGTTTCGAAAATTCAATGACTAACTGAGATGTATAAAGTTCAATGACCTGGTGGGAATTGTAGGTAAAGTTCAGTGACCGAGTGGAAATCGTAGGTAGAGTTTAGTGATAGTTAGAGTAATTAATGTATAAAGTTCAGTGACCTGATGAAAATCGTAGGTAAAGTTCAGTGACGATTAGGGTAATTAACCTAAGTTTGAAGCTAAGTTGCTCTGGACATTTATTGGAAATCTCTTTATCGTAATACGTCAAAATCGTCGACTAGTAAGTCTTTTTATTGTTCTAAAGGCATCACAATACCAACGTTGTTTCAGCATCTCTTGTTCACAGGTCATTGAACTTTACCTAGCAATCTAGTGGAAATTTTAGGTAAAGTTCAATGACCATTGGGGTAATTAACCCGGATTATCAGGTAGACGTATGCAAATTGAAACGAAACTTCGTATGAAAATGAATGGGCACCGTACGATGTTGCTTTTATTATTTTAGGCTAAATTGCATATGTAGTCTGTAACTTTAACCCCTTTTGTACTTCTAGCCACAACTCTTTTTCTTGACAATTAACACTCCACCTTCTACATTTGTAGCATTTTTGACACTTGAAATTACAATGATGCGTTTAAATTTGATTGGGGGATAGCAAATAAGTTAGCGAGATATGAACAAGCAGCCTAGATTCATGTTCACAATCCCTAGCTCACACTCCCAACCCTCAAACTTGACAGAAATTAAATTGAGGGAAAATGGATAGGGATGGCAAATTACATGTCCATGTCTGACTGTGCCCTGACTTGGGGGGTAGGCAGGGACAATATTTTATATTTTATCAATAAAAATGAGTAGATATGGATAAGGATGGCAAAATTACATGTCTAAGCCTCGCCCTGCTCCAAATTGGGGGTGGGATTTTTCGTGGACTATTATTTTGTTATTTTATATTTTACAATTTAAATTATATTTCAAAAAATAATAAATATTAAAAAATTAAATAAGTATATCAACGTAGATATTTCAATACCCGCCCCCACACCGTTGTCAAGTGATTGGAGGATGTTTTTTTAATTCTACTTATATTTATTCTATTGCTTATTTTAACTAAAGAGCAAATATGTTTTTCCACCAAGTTATAACATTGTTTTTAGATGTAAACCGTGAACAAGGACGCAAATGCTACTAAAATAAAAGTTAGAGGAATTAAATGTTAGTAAAAAAAGTTTTTGGGTAAAAGTGCAAAGTGGGTCAAAGGTTGGTAACCATATCGTAAAGATATATATTAATCAAGGAATTGGATTAGGAAAAGGAATATCTTATCATCTCAAGTTCCTTGAAGCCAATAATGCATCTCATCTACTTGAAGCATGAAAACGACACTAACGAATAATTTCTCAAGGCACCTCATTTTTAATTGCTCAATGTAAGGAGAAATATAAATTTTCAATGATTATTTTTAAAAATCATCATTAAGATATGTAACAAATTTTCTCGTATTATGTCGAGTATTAAAGAAATATAAATTGATTTTTTTAATATTTTCTAGTATTACGAAAGGAAAATTATCGTATTAGAAGGTGAAATATATATGTCATACGTTGTAACAAGAATGGTCAAATTTGTAAGGTTGATCACGGGTCCTTTTCTTTTAATTCTATTTTTTTTTTCGTTGACCCAATAACAAGTGAAAGAAAAGTGCAAACAATTCAATATTTTAGGAGTTGCGAATTTCTGTAGACTTGGAAAAGAAGAAACAAATAGAGAGAAGAGAATATATAGGTATGTCCTAAGGTCATGTCAATTCGACTTTGTCAAGGAGACCTTATTTGCATATTAACTACCTAATTACAATTCTTTCTATTGGAGTGGACAATAACTCGAGTAGAAAAAAAGTAGGAACTTTTAGCATAAAATTTAGTCATTATTTTGCATACATCAACTAAGGTTCAAAATCAATTCCAAATTTTTAATTTTCTTTTCGTGTGTGTAATCTATCAGGTTCGTATTCACGATGACAAGCGTCGTGAAATTATTATCATAAAGTGATTAGAATAAGATAAATAAAAATCTCATTTCAATTTATTTTTAAACGATAAAACTTATTCTCTTAACATCACAACAATACAAACTAAACATACGAGAAGGGGTTCAAAATTTTATACGTTGATATATACATTTTTATTTAAGCGACAAGAATTTTTCTTTTAACATGCCTTCACAAGATAAACGATTCATTTGGGAAAAATGTTCTTGATTTTGGAGAAAGCTATCTTAATTTTTATTTGGAAACTAATTTTTCAAAGTATTTCCTATTCTAGAAGCGCTTTTAGAGAAAACCACATTCGACCGACTTCCTATAAAAGTTTTTTTAACTACCAAAAATACTTTTACAAAATTAGTGGAACGTGTTCAAAAGTCATGTCAAACGAACCCATAATGTTTTCGTGGGCAAGGACGGATGGAGGCCCCCCACCCCCAACTAAATTTTTTTTAGATAGGAAAAAAAATTTATGTAAAAAAAAAAATCATATGTAATTTTTTTTTAAAAATATTAGCCCGGCCTGTAATCCAATCATAAATTCGTCCCTGTTCATAGGCAAATCTTTTTTCAAGTTGGCCAAAGTTTTACATGAGTTAAGAGTTCATGTGTAGTAGTCGAAATATTGTAGTGACGTTTCTCTAGCTTATAACATTTTTTGAACACATCGTGTCATACTCCTATGTATATTTGGTAGGGTTGTCCGTGAGTCGATTCGGTCTGATTCTGAAGAGACTCGAATCGACCCAAAACTTTCGGTATTTAATAAATGGACCCGTCGGGTCCAAATATAATTATGGAACCGTTCTAATTCTGTTCCGTTCGGTTCGG
>OU503039.1:1132081-1151035 GCA_912172775.2 Fraxinus pennsylvanica
CACTGCACACACTATGATCTTAACAGTGGGACTCTATCGTATGTATGAGATTTGAGATAGCAGTCACATGTGAGTAGGGTGACTTTGAACATGAATTGACCATTTTAATTAGACCTAAGCTCGATAATATCCCTGCATGAATCAATATATGTTGGCTCAATATCTTAATAATACTTTTTAAAGCCTACTTGACTTGAGCAATTAAGTCTGCGGGGTTTCTCATACCTTGGTGCCTATGGTCATCTGATTTTAGTTAACCGACCTAAAACTCGTTACAGGGGTCATGGTAGTCGTTTAATGGAAAAGAATCTGCACTTAAGATGAAAAAAAAAAATTTATATGAGCATTCCTATTTAAAGTGTGATAAAAGAAAAATTATTTATGCTGTAAGTCAGGGGGAGAAAAGAATTGATTTGACATGAGCTTTCATATGTAAGTTCTAATATTGATACTTATCATATGTCTTTTGAGGGGTCGTCGGGGTGAGACATAGATACTGTTTAGACATTTTATACTTTACATTTGATTTGATCTTTCGCTTATGTCTTTAGGGGTCGATGGGGGAGAGACATAGATACATTTTCTACTGTTTTAATACTTAGAGTTTGTAGCAGTGACATTACATTTGCATTGCATATCATGCACAGAGGGGGAGCATGTACATTGCAATTGTGTTGCATTTCTTGCATGATTGTTTGGGTTTTTCTTGATATTTTGTGGTATTAATGTGGTTATGGCGTCTTGGTTAGCATTAATACTGCATCTCAAATTAGTTTGCTTATTTCACTGACTATGCTACTAAGTACTTTATTGCTTATTTTCGATATCACATGCTTTTACACTGGTATGTGAGTTTTTGATTTCGGGATACAAGATTAACAAAGTGGAACCCGCATTCAGTTATTTTTGTTGGACTTGGGTAGTTTGGATATGTTGTGTTTGTTTTGTGTTTTGTCACAAAATGTCAAATGGAAAGTTTGTTAGGTTTATATTTGGTATTGGTGATTCTGTGAACAAATTGACCAACTTGAATATTTATAAAAGTTTAGGGACTAAATTATAAAGTTTCATAGTTGGTAGGTTAGCTTAGGGTTTGGGGTTTTATGTTTTCACTAGCTGCTTGCCGGAGTGATGCTCGAGCGACTGAAACAGAAACTACCTCANTCGCTAGCTGCTCGCCGGAGTGTTGCTCGAGCGACTGAAACAGAAACTACCTCACTCGATTTTCGCCCCACTGTCGCTCGAGCGACAGACCCTTCGCTCGAGCGACGTATTATACTAGGAAACCTAATTTTCTATTTTCGAGTTTTGTACTTGGCCTATATAACCTAATTCGTCCAACCTATATATTGAAGGCGCCGTATTCTCTAAAAGATGGATTGAACAACATAATATTTACGAAGAATACATCCTATACAAGATCCAAAGTTCAATCATTCAATTCATATGTGCCTCTTTCATTGAAAACATTAAATCAAACACTGGATTGGTTTCTTCACTTGGATATGCTGCTAGATTGTGTCGCCAACTGTACTGCATTAAAGATCAAGGAAGTGTTTGAAGAACGATGAATTCTTGGGGAAGATCTATAGGAGATAAACTGCGTAGAGAGTCAAGATTGAAGTTCGTGTGCTCATTTCAGGAGGACTGCTTTACAAAGAAGAATCGAGTTTGGTGTTCGTGTGCACATTCCAGGGCTGCTTCCTATTTCAAACATGAGATCAAAAAGTTTGTGTTGTCAACTTTGCTGGTGGTCTGTAGGTGTATTATCAGTTTATAATGGACCTTTAACTGACAAAGCGCCCAGAGTTTTTCCCACGTTGGGTTTCTCCGTGAACAATTCTGATGTTGTTTATGCTTTATTTATTATTGTGATATAACTATGGTATTTAAAGATATGCTAAATTGGATTGTTTGACTAATCACATGGACATAATTAACTTGTGGCATGTTGCTAGTTAATTAGATTGATAATTCCTCATTTATACCTAATCACCCCCCTCTAGGTGTAGTTGGGTCGAATCCTGCGTTTTTCAATTTGCATGGTTTGATAAAAGTTGATTGATTAGATCTTCTTCCATTAATCCATATCATCCTTATTTTCTTGGAGAAGGGCTATAAAGTTATCCAAAATTATGTTTTTTCTTTTAATAGTGGATTTTCTTAATGATATTTGTTCTTGAAATTGTCGAGTTTGTTTTTTTGGAACAATTTTTTGATTATGTATAGAGAATTTTATAATATTGTCTTGATCCGAAATTATTTTTTGAACAAGATCTAGAGCAAGAATTTATCTATGGTCCTGATCATTGTCAATCGCAACAAAAGAAATATATACATATTCTCCCCTTGTACACTCTGCATCATCAAGGAATCAGACATTTTTCCATTTCGAAAATTAACCTAATAGAGGGATCTTTAAAAATTTGCAACCTTTTAATATTTGCTTTACTTAGAATTTTATTGAGAATTTAAGCTGCAGTTTCTAGTGCTTTTTCCTAGAGAGATTCTTGCAAGATGAAATGACTAATTTTACTCTTTACCACGTCCTTAAATATTTTGTTTCGTCTTTCAATAATACCATTCATGCTAGAAAATCCTGACATGGTGTACTGTGGGACGATTTCATATTCTTCTAGGAATTTTAGTAGAAGGCCCTGGACATTATTCTCTTCATGCGTCATATCTGTCATCCACCATAGCCAGATCAACATGTTTTATTATTTTGTTGAGTTGAATTTCAATCTGAGCCTTGTAAGCCTTGAACATGTCCAGTATTTGTGATTTCTTATAGATGAGATATAAGTAGGCATAGTGAGGAAAATTCGTCTATGAACATACTAAATGACTGTTGATCATTCTAAGAAGTCGAATGGAATAGCCTATAGATATCCGTATAAATTAGTTCTAAAATGTCTGAAGTTTTATTGATACCTAATCTCTTTATATTTGTTTGTTTTCCCTCAATGTAATTAACATAAACACTTAAATTTGAAAAATTATGCGAATTAAGAGTTCCTTCTGACACAAGATTTTTCATTCTCTTTTTAGAGATGTTACCTAATCGCTTATACCATAACGAAGCAAAATTTTCATTGGTTAATTTATGTTTAATACCATGTGAATTCACATACAATATTTTTTCGTAAGAGGCAATCGTATTAAGCAGATGTAGATTATCGTAACTGGATAAAGAATGATACTCACAATTTGAATTAAAAAAAAAAGATAAAATTGACTAATTTCAATTGAACAAGAGTAATCGAATTTGTCAAATGTAGATATAGAAACCAAATTTCGCTAAAAGAAGATACCTCAAATGTCCCTTTTTTAAATTCAAATAATAATAACCAGTTTTTAATGATAACTTAAAGTCCCTATGGCCTTAACTTTGACTGTTTCTCCATCGCCTCACATAGATGAATCTTTCAGCATCAATTGGCTTTTAGTTGTTCATGCAACCTCGCCTAGACACACTTATGTGAATAATGGTACCAAAATTTATGCACCAAGCGTATCTTGATATTGACACTAAATTAACCTTAAAATTAACCAAAGTGAGAAGTGTATTTTTCTTTACATGCTAGCGTGGTATTTAATACAGTCTTTCTTTATATATCCTAAATTTTCACAAAAGTAACAACCAAATTTATCCTTTTAAGGCTTTTGCTGATTATAGTGAATCGAATCGGATGTAGTTTTCTTATTCTTTATAACCTGTCCTTAGAGGTACATGCTAAGTGAGTAATATCAATTTTATTTTGCTTTAACCTTTCTTATTTTTGTTCACAACATGAAACGAGCTCATTAAGAGTCCACGGTCCCTTTTGATAGTAGTTACCTCATTGGACACAGCGCCCCTGAATGCTGCTGGAATTCCACTTTTCATGATCATAAGACTTATGCGGTTTGAACAATTCCACTTATTTGAGTCCCTTTTTACTAGTGGAACTTTTTTATATAAGATTAGTGAGTTCTTCAGTCCTTAATGCAAGGTCTAGATCAATGTCGCCAATAACAATACTAACGTTCTCTTTCCAGTTCTTAAAAACTTTGGTTTAAGAATATGAATTGAATTAATTATGACAGATATTATAGAAGTAGATGGATTAACCGAATAGAGAATTTAAACATAAATAACATGTTCACGTAAGAATCCGTATTGACAATAAATCCGATCAAACATCAAGTCTATCTTTGGATCAATTCAATGTTCATATAATGAAAAACTTTACAATTATCAATATTTATCACCACATGTGTGTAAATAATTCGGCCAAACATTAACCTTTCTTTAGGTCGGTTAATACTCGCATGAATTACATGCACCAACCTACCTAACATTCCAAATAAATTAATTTAAGTAAGACATGTTACTTTGGTAACATGTTATTTCAACTAATCTATTTTAGAAAATTAGTAATCCAAAAGAAACTTTAAATACCAAGATTTAAAATTGATTATTCCTTAACCTTTATCTTTTTTTTTTTTGATACAAATAAATAAATAAAATTAAAAAGCAGCAAGTTAGCGTCACAACACTACATAGCTGCCTTTACTGGCCAATGAAATAGCGCGTCATTACTGACCATGGAGTCGAGCAATCGAAATTATTGTTTTTTCTTCTAAATTGCTTCAACCAGTACAATCACATCCCCACATGATTAGCGTCGAGACCAAACATGCATCATTAACATATGGAACCCATGATCTACTAATGGTCACTTAATTTGACTTCTAAAATAGATAGATGATTATTTATTTTGAAATCCCCACAAATTAATTACTCATGTTTTAATCCTTCATGCAAAATTAGCAAAACTTTTTCTTAATGTTGAATCCGGAATACAACATATAGTAATTAATTATAATCGTATTCAAAATCAACAATGAATTTATAAGATTGTCAAATTTGAAAACACAAAAAATTTAAAAAATCCAAGATTTTGAAATTTAATGTTTGAAATTCACATCCCAAAATTAAGAAATCCAAAATATGAATTTCAACTCTAAAATTCTTTCTTGAATCTCAATGANCAAAGCTTTATGTTGGAAGAGGCATGCACGAAGATATGTTTTCCCTTCTGAAGTAAGCAAGCAATATGCTTTTAGCCCATATATGAGTTGATTTTTTTATTTTTATTTATTTATTTATTTTTTTGCATTCCTGTGTTGATAGGAAGACACAGAGAATCAAAAGTTGAATATGAATTGGGGATCATAACCATATATATAATTTTCATATGTATTTGGCTCATCGTCACATACAACTCTAATCAATCTGATCTCTACACATAATCCAACTCACACTTTATTTCGATACCCCAAACCCAATAATTTAATTCTTTATTAGATCACTTTAATTATGTTCAACTTTAAGATATTCTTATGCACAATTAATTAAATATGTAGGTCTACATAATAAATTAATTAACACAACAGTAACTAGATATTTTGGACAAAGTATATGATACTTCTGAAATTGAATTTTCCATATGTTGGAAAGTATGTGCACATTAGTCAATTTAGTAAGAGGTAATCAAATGATTTGTTGACATGATTCACATTTAATTATATGCAACCTGAGAAGCTATATACGTATGCTTGATAGAAAACTGTAGTGCATGTTTGGTGCGTTGAATTAAATAAGATTACTTATAAATTTTCTCAATGTATTTATTTAATCAAGTTATGTCTAGTACTCAAGTATGACTAATCAGTGCTAAAAAAAATCATCTCGTAATAGGCCTAAATTTGAAGCAAATTCTATTTCATCCAAGTACTAGATATTCCTAAATCTAATCATCAGTTTATTTCCATCTTAAAATAAAAGTAGCCAGATCTTGTCAAGACTCGAAGGACTGAAACATTTCACATAAAGAACATGAGTGCACTTGGTATACAGTGCTAGACAATATTTGGTCAATATGTAACTTTTTTTTAACAATATTGTCCAGGTATTGTCTAGTGTCACTAAACATGTTACATACGATGTACAATATGTAACTTTTTCTTCTACAATATTGTCCAAAGTAATGTTTAGTCTTCCTAGCCAAATATGCCATATACGTACAGTATTTGTTACCTTTAATTGATGCTACAAGACTAGGAAGAAATGCATTCTCTTCAGAAAACAAGTACCTCAAGATCTCACTTAGAATTACCCTAATTCATAGAGTCAGATCCAGAGTACTCGCCCCTCTTGCAATTTTAGTACTCTCATCTTCTTTCAACTTCTTAAACTTCGAGCAGGATGGATCAGTGTACAATGATAATGACAGGATGTTTTCATCGTACATTAAACCTTGCTGCCTTTGATCATCCTCCCTTAATTCTATCCCAAGCGATAAATTCAAGTCGAGGCCACACTCGGGCGCCTTTCTTTTTAGCGTTGTCTGCCTTTGGGGATTCATGGTTTGCTCAATAGGGTTTTGTCTAGATCGGACTAGCCAGGACTCATTCCTGTTAAGTGATCCAAATATGTTGGTCTTCCGAGTGGATATTTCCTCGGAACAAGAAATTCTGGCGCAAATATCTTGATTTACTGACCTATATTGACCGCTGCAGCCCAAGATCCTCTCATTAATTGGATTCTGCCTCATAGTAGAGTTACGTATCCATTTTCCATAATTATTCCAAGAAGAATCTCCAAATCTTGAGAAAGACCAAATTGGAATTTATTCATCAGAGACTAAACTCCAAGAACCCAAAATAAAAGAAGGAATTTTTATATGAATTTCTAACATTATCTATTTATATGTACCTGAAGGTAGAATGAAGAGGGAGTTGGCTTAGATTGTAGATATTCTTGTCTGCGCCTCCCATAAAAAGCCGGTGATCTACCATCCCTGTAATGAGAAGAATTGCATAAAATTCCAATACTGAAAACCCTAATCGTGTCGAATAAAGATAAATGAATAGAGAAATGAAGAAAAAACATACATTGGTTGGGCTCATCAATTTTCTTGCTTCTATACATCTGTACAAACAAAATTTAAAAATATTAAGGGTACAAAATATTGGTCATTAAATGATCTATATGTGTGCAAATATGCCTTGATTTCAATAAATATAAATTCTTCATATGTCACCTACCTGTAAATGACTCTTGACATGAGCAATGTTTAGCTCTTTGATATTCATCAATTGAAGCACTAATTTTGGAGTTGCTCCTGCACCAAATTAATCAAGAAAAGCAGACAATGGAAAAAAATCTATTAGATCTATAAATTAATCCAAAATAAATTATCATCACCAATTTTACTTCTCTGATAGAGTTCATTTGAAACTCACTATCTTGTCCTCCAAGTCTTTCCACAGCATTAACAAAGCGCAGATGAAGATCAGGCGTCCACCGGAGTCTAGGCATCTTAGATCTAACATAAGGCCTTACCAATGTCTTCTTCTCGCCCTCTTCGACTGTGCTGTTGCTTGAGCTTCCTCCATATCTTTTCCTGCAGGCTTTGTTTTTTGCCTCACTTTCTTCCTCTTCATCATTTCTCTCCAAAGGGCTTGTCTTAGAATATTCAGTATCATCACTTCCCTTCATCTTTATCAGCTCGATTTCGAACTTTTCTTGTATATACCTTCTATAATCAACCAGTACACATGTTATTAAGAACTGGAACTAGGGCTCCCTAGAGCACAAGAATTTGAACTTAAGTCCTTTTCTATATTCCTCCCACTAGACATGCTTAAATGATAAATCTTCTAAAATATAAGAGATTTAACCAATCCTAGCATGAAAATCCATCAATTTGGTTCAAGAATGATATTTTTTTCAAGCCTGTATACTCCAAATGAAAATAAACATAAAAATAAAGCCCTAGAGATGAAGATGGAACACCCCCCCCCCCCCCCCCCCCCCCCCCCCCCCCCCCNATATACAAATGCATATATGCATCTAAGTTCGATGTTATGTAGAGATGAAATATCATGTATCATGTGATCTAGGCCTATTATCATTGTCCACCTTAAACAAACTAGTTCGAGGAATAATAATTTTTAAATCATTCATTGCTTAAAATAAATCAATAATGCTGAAATTTTCACAGACTTCAAAATCAGCTTCGGACACTATTCTACACAACTTATTCAACTTTCAAAGTAAATGCAAAAACCCAGGAAATTTGAGTCCAAGTAAGTTCAAATTAAACTTTTGTAATTCTTGTCTCTTTACATAAAAAAAAGGGCCTTGGGACCGCAAAGGTTTGTATGGTAAACAGGACATTGAAATTCCACCATTTTTTTATACCATCAATATCAAGAGACTATTATCAAACAGCATGCCTAGAAAAGTCTTCTAACATTTTATCTTCCTCTTCACATTTGCCTCCATTTTTGATTTAGAGTATGTTGACTAAGCTTGGAAGTAAGTCCAACTAATGGTTAAGTGACATTTTGTTTTCCAAATTGATAATTTGATTACTTTCAAACAAGTAACATAATATTTTCAAGTTTGACCAACAAAAAAAATATACTTATTTTCTTTTGAGTAAACTTTCTTAAATAAGTTATTATCCTAGTCAAAAATGCACTTAGCCTCTATTTGGTTCAACTCAAAATTTTGGATTAATATATAAATTACTGTCAATAATTAATTTTAATCACACATTTCATGAGTTCATAACTTTTCAACCATATTCAAGAACTTTTATCAAAATTTACTAAAAATCTAATTTTCATGTAAACCATACAAGGTTTAATCAATTTAATAAATATAGTTGACCACTGATGGTAATCCCTTGTACTATTCGACTTGTTTTAATACCAATAAATCATGGTATAATTTCCACTTTGAAGGCCTTAAATGCTGAAAACACATGCATATGAAGACCACATTTGCTTTGTAAACAAGATTGAACAATAAAACAAATAAAATCTTAACTTTTTTTAATTCTTTAATATTGTCGAATACTATTCTAGTCAATTTATCACATATGAAAGAATAGTATATTTTCAATTGTTGTGAGATTTTTATGGAATATGCCTGTGAACTAGGTCAATAACTAGAAAACTCACGAAGCAGAGAGGCCAATATATGCATGAAAAGGTTTTGAAACTTAAGTTATCTGCAAATTCACGGGAATTTGACATCCTTAGAGATTAAAAAACAAATCTATGAATTTTAAGAAAATATATTATATTCAGCCTAAAATACTAACATGTTTGGAGGCCAACAAATACTCGAACAGGGGAAGAATATACGTCCAAATTACTTGTAGTCTAAAATCACTTCTCCAAAGTTCAAGGGTCCCAAGAAGGCCGTGTTGGGGCTGCTGCATTCATCAGACCATGACTTGTTGTAGTTCATACTGAGCTAAACTCAAGAAAAAATTGCATTTTTGCAGCTGCCTTTGCGTCGGGAATCACGGTTGTTTTTCTATATGTATGTGCTGGAATGGAACAATTTCTAGAACTAAATAAAGTAATCAATTACATTAAATAACCCATCTATATCTGATACGAAAATATGTATTCTAGACGGGGGCCATTGTAATTATATGTATTTGGGGTTTAGTTTTGGTATGAAATTTTTAATAGTCCACAAATTTTTTTCCTTACTTTTCCAATTTTTAGCAAAAAATAAATTGTAAGCAAATAAAGGAAATTTGTTTTAACACCAAATAAGTGGTATCAGAGCATTGGGCGATTCGGAGTATTGAAGCAAAAGAAAAAATATTGCTAGTATGAAATATGATGTGTTGAAATGTGATGACTCTTAGTTAAAACCGAACACGGATGTATAGTTAAGAATGTCTTGTAACAGGCTGGACTGCACAAGGCTTTAAAAGGAAAATTGGCCCCTAGTTCCTAACAAAGATGCTGAAAATTCCAATAAGAGCGATGAGGTTTGGGAAGATTTGAATTTGAAATTTGCAAGCAAAATATGTCTCTTTTGGGCAAAAAATTATCCTTGCAATTATTCATGGAATATTTCTGCAAAAGCGCTTTGGAAAAAAACCCGAAGAGTTAAGTATTAGACAAAGCGCCTTTCAATCGGTTGTACTTTAAGGAACATTTCATTCTTTGGATATGGATGAAGGTACAAAATATAATTAAGGTAACCCGTATTTTGCAATTGTCGAGGTACATTTGGAAGACAAATATGGTAATACTTCCTCGGGAATAAAAAAAATTGATCTACTTTCATTTGGTAGTTTGGCCTAAATGCCTTGAATTTTAGATTTGGTATGAAATTTTTGATGGTTCGTAAATTTATCTTATTTTTATATTCTTGTCTTCTATTTTTCTGTTAACAATAAAGATCTTGTGGGCAAATAAGAAAATTTGTCTTAATTTCAACCAAACTAACAAGATAATTATTTATACTGTTTGTTACATAATTGTACAAAAGATTAGTTACAAATAAAGAAGAGACTTTTGTTCAAGCATTGTTCATTATGTTATGGCCAATCGTCTCTCACTGAGCTTATCAAATATGTTCTATACGACACTCAAAAACCTAATCTTCCATATTCTAGAGGAAGACATTAGTCGTTTTGAAAGTTTACAACAAATATTAGGGATCCATGTCTCATCGTCATTTATTTGAAAATATCATACATGCACATTGTTAAGGGATAGAATCTCATATCGAATGAAGATGTAAACATAAACCAACTTATAATGGATTTGGTTACTCCTTTTAATGAAGTTGACCTTTTAAAATGGAACCCAATTCTTTACATGGTATCAGAGCCCATTAAATTTTAAGGAGCAATTCGATCCGGTTAAGACTCCAAAAGTGAGCATACGAATTTTAAGATTGGTCTGTCTAAACTAGCCACCATCTTGCGGGAGCGTGTTAAGGGATAGAATCTCACATCGAATAAAGATGTAAACATAAACCAACTTATAAAAGATTTGGTTACTCCTCTTAATAAAATAGACCTTTTAAGATATAACCCATTTCTTTACACACCTGTAAAAAATAGAAGGCATGCATACATATACATGAGAGGACATATTTATTTTATGTAAGAGTTTAAGTTTTTATACCTCGTGATTCAACATGTGTGAGATAATAAGTCTAAGTTCTAAAAGATAAGAGTCTGTTCTCTTTGTATTTAAGTTTTGTGTTTTCATTTTGAGATTGTCGAAAATGTATTCTTTTGACATTTTGAAAAATTGTTTTGAAAACACCCAAAACGCGTTTTGAAAATTTTAGCTTGATTATAAATGAAAAAATCCCAAACGACAAATTTGTCGTTTTGGTTTTTTTTTTTTTTTTTTTTTTTTTTTAATTTTTTTCTTTTTTTTTAAAACACTGAGAATCAATTTTGGCTTGTGCCTAATACAGTTAAGAATGTCTTGTAACAGGCTTTAAAAGGAAAATTAGGCACAAGCCAAAATTGGCTTTGTAAACAAGATTGGACAATAAGCTCAGTGAGAGACGATTGGACATAACATAATGAACAATGCTTGAACAAAATTCTCTTCTTTATTTGTAACTAATCTTTTAATAATTGTACAAAAGATTAGTTACAAATAAAGAAGAGAATTTTGTTCAAGCATTGTTCATTATGTTATGTCAATTATTAAAAGATTAGTTACAAATAAAGAAGAGAATTTTGTTCAAGCATTGTTCATTATGTTATGTCCAATCGTCTCTCACTGAGCTTATCAAATATGTTCTATACGACACTCAATAACCTAATCTTCCATATTCCAGAGGAAGACATTGGTCGTTTTGAAAGTTTACAACAAATATTAGGGATTCATGTCTCATCGTCATTTATTTGAAAAAATCATACATGCACGTTGTTAAGGGATAGAATCCCACATCGAATGAAGATGTAAACATAAACCAACTTATAAAGGATTTTGTTACTCCTCTTAATGAAGTTGACCTTTTAAGATGGAACCCAATTTTTTACATGGTATCAGAGCCCATTAAACTCTAACGAGCAATTCGATCCGATTAAAACTCCAAAATTGAGCACACGAATTTTAAGATTGATCTGCCTAAACGAGCCACCATCTTGCGGGAGTGTGTTAAGGGATAGAATCTCACATCGAATAAAGATGTAAACATAAACCAACTTATAAAAGATTTAGTTACTCCTCTTAATAAGATAGACCTTTTAAGATAGAACCCAATTCTTTACACACCTGTAAAAAATAGAAGGCATGCATACATATACATGAGAGGACATATTTATTTTATGTAAGAGTTTAAGTTTTTAAACCTCGTGATTCAACATGTGGGAGATAATAAGTCTTAAGTTCTAATAGATAAGAGTCCGTGCTCTTTGTGTTTAAGTTTTGTGTTTTCATTTTGAGATTGTTGAAAATATATTCTTTTTGGCATTTTGAAAAATTGTTTTGAAAACACCCAAAACGCGTTTTAAAATTTTTAACTTGATTATAACTGAAAAAATCTCAAACGATAAACTTGTCGTTTTGGATTTTTTTTTTTTTTTTTTGTAAATTTTTAACTTGTTTTCAAAAACAAGTTTTCGAAAATAGGAAAAAGAAAGTGTTTTCACTGTTTTGGAAAATCGAAAACAGAAAACAGCGTGAAAATGGTAAAGAGAAGAGACTCTAATTCTTTTCGATGGAAAATACGAAGGGAGCAATATAAAAAGGTCTAGCTAGCTTAATAATCTTCAACTGAAGCTCTTTCAAGTTGAGATTTTTTTTCAATTGTTGACCTCCTCTATATGCAGACAAATTGAGAAAACTAATGAGTTTTAATATTCCTATTGATCAAGTTGTCATGGGGATCTTATGTGATTCACTAGTAAAGAAGCCATCAGCCCCTATTGATCTAGACTTCAAATTATAAAAATATATAATATAGCATCTTAATTAATTACTCTCATGTTTCTACTTATATTATGACATTACCATCCAAATTTCAACCTTTGAAATTAGTCTTTAGCCATACTAGCTAATTCCGTCTACATCTGATGTTTATAGGGTAAATCCCGCATATTCCTTCTTATATATGTGAGTTTTCTTGGAAAGAAAAATGCATGTATATTAACAATTTTTGTATACATACTTGGTACACGTTGAGCAAGATTGTTCATGATAGTGTCTAATGAAATCTATGATAACGACAAATTTTATCACGCACTTCTCTTTTTTAATTATGTTATGTCCCGTTCCATACATTTTAGCAAACATGTCACTGGTCTTGATACAATTCTTTCGACTTCACGGGCTCCTTGAGTTTGGTGATTATGGGGCCTGGAAACACCCTGAAAATGGATTGCATGTAAATATTTATATGTTCTATATTTACCAGTTGCAGAAGAATTCAAGGAGGAAATAATGTTGGAAAATGAATGGTATATTGTTAAAAATTATGATAAAAAATAATACGCGCCTTAAAAAGAACGAACAAAGTTGTATATCAATTTTCTGTCTCAGATTATAGTTATCGAAGCCTTCCAGATTGATAATACCAGTCAATAGTAATATATTTTTCAAATGATTAAAGCATGTTCGGTTAAGCTGATAACTATAGTTCCTACACTTATTCGGGGTCTTAAATGATGATATTTTGTTATTCTTTAGATCGGCTAGTCCATAATTTGTTATTTATTGCTTTTATTAGGAAAAACTCATGTTTGGACGAAGAAATGGAAGAAAGAACGGAAAATGGCTAAAATGAAACAAATCTAAAGTTTGGGGACTAAAGTGAAAATATTCAAAAGTTGCGACGGACCTCACAATGAAGATTTTAGTGTGTTGGGTGTCAGTTGGATGCAATTACAGATAAAAATGAAATGAAATAAACAAAGTTTCAGACCCATTTTTGGAATGGTAAACATTTGAATTGGAAAACTTCTATTTCTAAAAGAATTGTAACCTTTTTAGTTAGCTTTCCAATATATTTTAAATCATCTCAATCAGATATTAGGAGAGAAAGTTATGACCAAAATATTGAAAGTTGTGTAGAGACAAAATCATGCGCACACAAGGACCACTTTTCTTATTTGATTGAAACTCTTTTGGAAGACAATGTGAACATTAATCTTAACTTAAATTTCACAATATAGAATACAAGATGGGTAGCCATTGGAGGATCTCTCTCTCACCTCTCAGAAATTAGATCCATATCATAAAATTATTCAAGAACGAGATTAGGCATCAAGATCAAGGAGAATTACACAAAATTGTTGAAGAATATTAATTCATTTTCAAGATTCAAATCAAGAAAGTAGACTTTCTTCCATATTTCTTCTTTCCAGGTGATATTTTTTTCAATATTTCTTTTGTAATTTAATCATTAGATTGATATGTTAGTTTTTCTATTGTATGGAATGAATCATGAACCCTATTACATATTTGTTTTAATTCAAAATTAGTAGTTTAGTCGTTTCTTGATTTCTTTTATTGATTTTGCATTCCCATTGTATTATTTGATTGTTTAGTCAATAATTAAATAATTAATTACTTATTGTAATGTTGAAAGACTCACAATAAAACTAGAACGCGACAAAATTAATATATGTAGATAGAATTAGGAGTAATCTATATCACATATGAAATCACAAAGATAAGCTACAATTTAATGCATTTTGATTGTATGAATTCGGATTAGGAATATGATTAGGTCGTAATTAGAATAGATTTAATTTTCTTGGAAAAGAGAATTAAATACACTAGTTTTGTCAATTGTCACAAATGCATGAAATTGACTAGATTACGAATCAAGAATTGAAATAAATGGCAATAGAGAGATTCGAAATCCAATACAATTATTCACATCTTTGATAAAACATTTGTATTGCTTTCTTAATTTAGAATTAGTATAAATAACAACAAAATCACCTCCTTTGTCATGAACATCGAATTTAGTAGTAATTAGTGAGCTAGGATAAAACATTATTCCTCATGAGATGATAACTCATAACTCACTTTATTATTACTTGTCAACTAGACCTTGTACGCTTATAAGTTTCAACTGAACAAGTTTTTGGTGCCGTTATCGGAGAATAAATGTTTTAATTTTAGTTTAATAATTTATATTAGAATCTTTTTTTTTTTTGCTTGGTTTAGGCTATTCATTATACTACCCATCTCTTTCTGTTTCACTTCTCTCAGGGTGATAACATTTTATGCAAGATCCTCACGACATCGAGCTAGCTTCACTAGATCCCGAAATCGAAAGGAAATTTAAACAATACACGAGAGAACAGAAAAGAGCAAGGGTAATGGCTGGAAATTAGATTCAGGATGCACTTCAGGATCCAATTCAAGCAGCGCCTCCAATTTAGTAAAAACCCATCACCAACGATGGCCCAATATTAGTAGGAGATTATGTGAATCCAATGCCAGTACCAGTGCAACCGCTTATTGTCTACTTGCCTTTTGGATAGGCAAACTTCCACCTTCGACCTGATGTCATCAATCTTTTCCAAAATCATCATGACATCAAGTTCTTCGGGAAAGCTACAGAAAACCATCATGAGAGCATACAAGCTTTTCTGATGTTGTGTGAAGTCATCAGCTATGAGGGATGCCATCAGATGCGCCTATTCTCTCACACATTGAATGAGGGTGAAAAAGCATGTCTATACTCATTACCTACCTAGAGTATTGTATCATGGAATGACATGGTGCAAAAATGAAGTCTGTACTTTTAAACAGATGGATCTTGAGAGATATCCGGAGGCATGGGAAAGGTTCAAGAATGCATTTAGAAAGTGTCCAAATCTTGACATTCCTAAACAAGCGCATGTATATCTCTTCTACAATGGACTACGCCCTAAATTTTACAACATGGCAGATGCGTCAGTGGGTAGTTTAGTTATGACATTGGAGATTGACGATCCATTCGTCATGTATGAGATAATTCCTGAGAATCAGGCCAACTGGCCAACCGACATGGAGGCTTTGAGGAATGCAACTGGGATGTATAACGTAGATGATTGTGACAGCTTTGGCAACATAGATGGAATCAATAATGAAGAAGCTTGACAATTTAACTCAGTCTGTGCACATGCTATAGCATCTAACTTCGATTTGCATAGGTTATGGGGCATATCACATCAGTATAAGCTATCCTTTGGCTTCCACTCACATGGATCAGCCAGTAGAGGTCAGTTATATATAAAACTTCCAAAGGCAGCATAACTATTCCAACAATTACCATCCAGACTGGAACAAGCAACCTAACTCCTCATGGGCCACCAATAAGGGAAATAACTATTAGAATCAATTAGTCCAACAGGGTTTTCAACAACAAGAGCATAAGTCAGCATTGGATGACATATTAGCTAAATTCATTACAATGATAGAGACAATCTTTTAGAATCAAAGTACTGCAATCAAGAATTTGGAAACTCGGATTGGTCAAATGGTAGCTGCAATAGCAAATAGACCACATGGTACATTGCCTAGAGACTCAGAGAAGAACCTAAGAGAGCAGATACTCACAATTGAGTAAGTGACTTTAGAAATCGATGAGAAACCATCATTTACTCCCGCCACCCAAGTCAAAGCTTATGTGCCACGAACCTCATTCCCTAGAGGCTAATGAGGCAACCAATAAAGGAAGTGCAAGCTCAAGTAATCATTAGCAGAAGTGGTGTTTACTTGCCCGAAATCACTACAAAGAAGAAGGAGGCAAAGAGAATTCAAATGCCTACTAGGGCCAAGGAACCAGTGGAACAGCCTGAAGAAGCAATAGAAAAAGATCAACAAATAGTTTCAGATAGTCCATAGATTAAGGGAAATGATCATGGCATTTTACTGACACCTCTCGCTCCTTTTCCTCAAAGGCTACAAAACACCAAACTGGAGAAGCAAGTCTTGAAATTCTTGGAGGTCCTTAAAAAACTGCATGTCAACAGCCCGTCCACTCATTTACATTATCTTTCAAATCCCAAACTACTCCAAGTTTTTGAAAGAGATGTTGACTAAAAAGAAGAAAATGCCCAAGCATAAAACAATAGCACTATTTGAAAAGTGCAATGTGATCATCCAGCGCAGGATCCCTCCCAAACTTAGAGATCTAGGGAGTTTTACTCCATCTTGCTTAATAGGAAACTTACAAGGTATTAATTATTTAATTAATTCAGGAACAAGCATTAATTTAATTCATTTACCTTTTTACAGGAAGTTGGGATTGGAAGATCCCAATGAAACTTCTATCATCCTTCAACTGGCAGATAGATTTTTAAAACACCCCTACGAAGTAGTCGAAGACATTCTTATAAAGGCGGGAGAGGTCATTTTTTCAACTAACTTTATCATTCTAGACATAGAAGAGGCATATTAGATGCCATTGATCTTGGGAAAGCCATTCTATCAACAAGTCGGGCCTTACTTGATTTTGATACAAACGAGATAATCCTGAGGGTGGAAGATAAACTGCATAGCTTTACTATGGAAAATTCACTCAAGTAGCCTTCCTAGTTTGAGGATTGCCAAAGAGTTGACCACCGAAAGAGCTACAAGGGCAAGCCAGGTGAAGGTGTAATTGCTAGTAGGGACAACACTGGAAACTTAATTATGAGGAGGCTGAAAGATGAAAGAAGGAAGTGAAATCGGTCCATAAAGTGCAGGGTTCGAAATTTTCTTCTCAAGCCATTATGCAAAACCTAGAAACAACAAGAGTCAAGTAAGGATTTTAAACAAGCTCTTGTTGGAAGCCAACCCAACACTTCTATTCCTTTTAGTTATTATGTTTTCTAGACTTAGGATTATATAGATCAACTTTTATTTAATTATTAGGGACTTATCATCCATTTCCCGTTTTCCTTTGGGTCATCGAGATTTATTTAGTTTATTAGATGTTTGAATTAAGTAACACTTGTTCCAAGTATTTGATTTTGAACGTTTATCTTACCGCATTGTAAAGGAACATGATATCGCGGATCACTTAAACCAACATTGACCAAGGAGACAATGAGAGCAATATGAAAAGCTAGTAATTGGATTTCACGCTATATCAGGGGAGCATTTTCTTTATTTTCTTTCTCAGCCCTTTATATGCAGACTTAAGATTAAAGACATTGAAAACAATGTCGATTTTAAGTTTGAGGGTGAAAAATATGAGTTTTCTTTTGTTTTGTGTGTTCTTTTTGGTGTGTGTTTTATTGCTTTAAATATTAGAAAAATACAAAAAAACTTGAAATTTTGAAAATTTTCAAAAATATTTTCTTTTTATGTGATTGCGTGAGTTAGTTGGCCTAACTGACAATGATGAATATATTGAATTGTGAATTAATCTATAAATGGTGAATATGTTGCATACTTAGGTTAATTTTTATTTTTCTATGTGAAGTTTGATATATATTGAGCACATGAATTAAGTTAAGCATTAAGTATGAATAAGTTGATTACGTAATTGAGTAGGTTGAAATAGTAGATTATAGATGTTAAACCCAAAGCCACCATATTTTACATCCTTAAACCAAATTTAGAATAATTTGAAGGGATTTCACTGTTGTATGAAGATGTTCAGATAAATGGAATTTCATGTGTGAAATTAAAAATCTTATTTGGATTGTCTAAGGTCAATATGATGAAATTGGACGGAAGTCTTAAGTTAGATGTCGATTTACTTGGATATGTGTTTAATGAGAAACATTGTACTAATCAAGGCATAAAAAAATATTTCTTTTTATGAAAATTCCCACCTGAAATTACTTATTTCAATTTTCACAAGCAAAAAATTATTTCTTGTAAAATTTACTTATTTACTAAAATGTAAATTTAATTATAAGTGAACTTTCTAAGTTTAACCAAACATGTTTAAAAACTATCAAAGGCAATTATCCAGTCTCAGTATACTCTTACAAATACACTTGACACTAAATATTACTCCCTCCGTTCCAATTATATAGGCTGAGTTTCCTTTTTCTCTTATTCCAAATATATAGGCATGTTTCCTAATATAGAATATTTTATTATATTCCTTTACCAATATACTCCTATTAAATTTTCCACACTTAATATGCCAATTTCTTGAAATCATTCAAATACACACAT
>OU503039.1:1174341-1185352 GCA_912172775.2 Fraxinus pennsylvanica
TTTTTTTTACGGGTCGCGGGTTAACCGCGGCCCGTGGGGGTGCAACCCACGAAGCCCGCGGGTTACATCTCCTTGGCCCGTGAACCGCCCGCACGGGTCACGGGTCGGCCCGCGGTCCCGATTTTCACGGGCCGATTTTTACGGGTCATGACCGGCTCGTCCGTCTTAACACCTCTACACAGACACACAGTGACAAAACCTTCTGGCACTCCCAGCTTCTCTGTCCGATGATGAAGCTGAAAATGACGGAAATAGTGGAGAAAATCAAAGCCTTCTTGCTGGCTCCATCATTGTGAATTTGGCACTCCCAGCTTCACGACCCAGACAAATTTTTGAGGTTTTGCTATGATATGTTTGAGGGTTGAATTTGATAGAATTAACTTTGGGGAGTGATTCCGACCAAAATACTTGATGAAATTGGCTTTCCAATTGAGAGCAGAAGCTAATTCAAATTACCCTCCTACTTCCCAAAGCGTCTTCCATTGGGATCGGCGGGAACCAGTAATCATTGGAGTTGCGGGTGGAGGAGCCAAGGGAGTGGCCGGGGAAGGGGCGGAAGGGGTGGCTGGTGGTGGTGCAGAAGCTGCGACGGTGTTGATTTCTAGCTTCATGCCTTGGTCACAATGTCTAGCAGTTCCACAAATGAAGTATCTATCAGTGGAGAATCCATTCCTATCCCACATCGGATGTAGACTAAATCAGTGGGAGAATAATGCTTTATAAAAGGGTGCACTACTCAGTGTTAAATCAACGATTAATTGGGCTTTCCAATGTATTTGATGAGCCTATTAATGGAGTTGATAAATGTTTTATGGGATAATGCGTGCCATCAATTGGGCCTTTTAGCTCACTGGGCAGGTTATAAGCGACTAGGCGGTCAACGAAAAAAAGTTGATTTCATTTTTTCACGCATACCCTTCATGCGAGGCGCTTTGTCCACGCCTCGCGCTTAGGCGCGCCTATGCGGCGGATTAGGCCGCATTTTAGAACACTGATCGTCACACCTCACAAGCCTAAAATCAAAATTTTGCATTAATCACGGTACCAATACAAAGTCTTAAACTATGACATTTACCCCTTTTAATCAATAGGAGGTTAAAAAACATTTTGCCTTTTTAAAATTAGTCAGATAATTGTGTAAAAGCACGTCGGACCACCCACAGTAAGTTGTATCAATAAACCAAGTAATTGAACACGGAGCGGCTGCAATAGGCATGAAAATTGAATGAAAATGCAGTTAACAGAAACTATATAAGGGCAAGACTACAGTGTCAATGGAAAGGCTGCAATAGGTTTGAAGTTAAAACATAAACAAAAATGCACCCAATACAAGTGAAAATGTAGTGTCAATGGACTGAAAATAAAAGGAACATACTTCACACTTTGGAGGCGAAATCAAGTACATTTTAAATAAAAATTGAAGCAGTTAACAGAAACTATAAAACAATAAAGAAAAATTGAAGGGTTTGTCAAGAA
The DNA here is from genome assembly GCA_912172775.2 of Fraxinus pennsylvanica. Lineage (NCBI taxonomy): Eukaryota > Viridiplantae > Streptophyta > Magnoliopsida > Lamiales > Oleaceae > Fraxinus > Fraxinus pennsylvanica. Next base: position 1,175,818 of record OU503039.1, read on the forward strand.
ATGCTAAAAATTACATAAATTAGAGAGTAAAATAGGAGAAGAAAGTAGAAGGTATTTACAGGTATGAACCCATCAAATTGGGTGGCTATGAAACTGGCGGAAGTACCAGCAGACGCATAGTACCAACCAGTCGACGGTCGACCTCGAAAAGCGATTCGCAATCTTGCAGACGACGAGATTAGGCTTCTTTTATGAAAGAATGAAGCCTTCGAAGGGAGGGAAAGGAAGGGAGGAAAACAAAGGGAAGGAGAGGGGAGAGACAAGAGTCCGGGGTCGGCATCGATGTCGGCGGGGCGTCAAGAATCGGTTGGAGTTGAAAGGGGAGGAGATAGGCCGTCATCCAAGATTCGTTTAGTATTTAAAAACATAATAATTGGGCCAACATTGAGGCCAATCCGGTTTTGGGCCTAAGGCGTAGGCCTCATCTGCCTCGCCTCAGAACCGAGCCTGTTTACAATTATCATTAATTCACCATTAAAGATCTTTACAATTCTGATCACACAAATCACTAGTAAGATCATGTTCTGTTGTACTTAACACATACTTTTTTGGAAAAAATTAAGTTGCCTTGTCTTTGACAATGTCATTGAATTTACTTACACTATGGAAAATGTCATGTTCCAAAACTTTATAGGATTAATGAAGATGAAAGTAAAATGCAAATTAGTCCACTGATAGATGGCAAGTTCACTATGCTTCAATTAATTAAATAAAATTGATAAAATATTTAATTTATATTATTCCGTCTTAACATATTAAAAATAAGTAAAATCATCTTGACATTTATGCAAGCATGAGACAGAGTATATTGTTAAAGATATTCTTGGGGCCCTTGCAATTGAAAGATATTTTAAATACATATAGGCTTAGTAGCAAAACACCTCCCAACTTATTGAAAATAGCAGAAAATATCACTATTTGAAACTTTTTGTGCAAAATATTCCTATCATTCATATTCCTTCAGTTATGCTGTTAAATCTCAATAAATAGGAGAAAAATGGATAAAATAGAAAGCACAAACCCCCCGCGAGTTGGGGTTTGGAATTGAAACATTGGACGATGAGGAGAGGGCCGAGAGACAGTTGATCACCAGAGGATTTTTCCAATATACAATGAAACAGAGTAAAAAAAAAAAAAACATGGATGTAATGGTATTAAAATCACAGTTATCGGCGGCGAAAGTGCATAGGCCCAAAGACAGTTACTGGCGGCCAAATTGGGATAGCCTTCTACAAATAAGCTTCAATATCGACGGTGAAATTATGAAGTGTCAAAGACAGTTCCACATTTTGGGTTGGCAAAGAGGGTGCCGGGGAACAAGAGGAGGAAAATGGAGCCTCATTGGAGGGGCATTCTGCAATATTTGGCTCCTGAGGCTGTGGTGGATAATCTGCACGAATTTCAATTTGATATTTGTGTTTTTGGGTGTATTGTTCTTGAGATGTTAACTGGGAAATTTCCTTAGGAAGGGGATAAGGAATCAAATGCAGAGGACATTCTTCTTAAATTTAAATTTTAAGTATTTATTTGAAATTTGTTTGTACTTTTTAAAAGAATTTAAGGTTATAGTCGCAATTAGTTCTTTTTATTTTATTTAAATAGAAAAATATATTTGTCATTTTCAATTTTTTTATTGGTCAAGTAGATGACGTGGGTAACTGACGGAACATGTCAACGGTAGCATATTCCACACAAAGCCCCTGTTTGGCTTCCATTATTCCAAAAAATTATTCTTCTCTCTTATTTTCAACCACACAATCTTCCATAAAATAATATTACACGTAAACAAAAAAAATTTCCTTCTTTTTCAACCACACATTCTTCAAAAAAATATTATTCCAAAAATTATAATTTGAAATAATAGGGGCCGAAATGTTTCAAATGAGGACCTTTTCTGCTATTTTCAATAGGTAGGAAAGTTTTCTGTAGAACGTCTAATATGAAAGGAGATTTTCTACTATTAAGCCTTTAAAAATATGTATATTAATCTTTTAATACCTGGACAACAAGAATTTATATAAAATCAAGATATTCTTTTGATATTTTACTGAGGAAGCTACACAAATATTTCGATTTCTTATATTGTTTTATCTCAATTATTTCAGCTTTTGAGCATTTAGTTAATAGAGCCTAACATAACATATAAAAACATTTTAGTAGGAAAAAAAACTCGGTCATTAAACGTCGTGCACATGTTGCACGAAATAATTATAATTCAGTTTCTGTCTTTTACCTTATTCTATATGTTAGGAATTGAAGACGAGATTATATGATACAATATGAAGTAGCAATCACAACATAAGAAGAACAAAATAATATGGCAAACGAACGAAGAATATTTTATTAATAATGGAGAGAAAAATGCAAAGAATATTATGTATATAATACAATTTTAACTCTTTCAAAGTTATATGAAAGTCAAGAATTTCGTGGAGTATATATAGGATCCAAGAAGAATATATTGTAGTTCAAAAGAGGATAAAAAATGAACCAAAAATAAGGATTTTTTTTCTCCAAATAAAATGTTGCTCGAATGGCATCCTTGCACCAAGAGAGAGATGCGCAGCACTCGAGCGGAAAGCGGGCGAAAAGCGAGCGGTAGTTGTGGTCCTCCGAGAGCGTTCGAACGCTGAGCTTCAATAAATAATTTCAATTTTCACCCCAATTGGCATGTAGCGCTCAAGCGCCATCTTGTTGTCAAAAACATCATTAACCACTTTGATCCCTTTTTAAATCATTTTTCAACCAAAACACGAAATCATCGTTGAAATTTGTGTCACATATTCAACACTATAATAGCTTCCATTTGATTTGACATCATATCTTTGCAATCTTTTTGGGCATTTTCTTGATTGTGTGCTTGTTATGTTTAAGCTAATGTGACTTCCGTGTATTGGATAAATTATATATTTTACAGACGCTCGTAGTTCTATCTATCACTATTATAAGTGTACATATATTCACATCACATTTTTTATGATTTGTATCACATTTTAATTGTATCGAAAATTTCTAATTTTTTCTTATTTATACACTTATATCCTCAATTTTTTCTCATGATATTCTTATCCTAAACCTTTAATCAAATTTGCACATTGTCTTTGATGACCATTTTTTTTTTCCAAATATTTTGCTGATTTACATTGAAATGAGGAGCAAATATTTGCATTATCCAACAATAAAATCATTGTATTCTATGCTCATTATATAGAACCTTTTTAAATGGTTTTCCATCTTGATTGTATAAAACTCTTATGATTTTGCCACCACAAGTTGCCAGTTAAGTTTATTGTGTGATTTTTTAATTTCGTAGGAATACTAATTTTTGACTCGGAAATTAAATTAGCAAAATAGAAGACTCGGGCACTCGAGACAGAGAGGGAAAAAAAAAAGACGCTCCATTTGGATACAACTTATAAATTGATTTATAAATACAGTTAAAATTAAACATTAATTTCGAATATTGTTAAAATTGGCCCCAGTCGATTCGACGAAAAAGACCGGGAACTGGGCTGAAATTCGAGCCGGTTAAGTAGATAAATCCACTAATTAAAAATCGAGCAAATTACAACTAGGGAACCCGCCGACCTGGTCGATTTTTAGAAGAAAACCTCTCACCTGCTCCCAAAAACCTTTTACCAGGTTCCCTAGATGGATTGTTGAAGAAAAACTCTTATTTTAGGGTGCATTCAATTGGGACTTTTGAAAACTTTTGTTGACTTTTTTAAAGTGATGACTTGTGTAGATTGCGTGAATTTTTTTATAAATCTGTATGGAATTAGTGAAAGTCTTTTGTAGACTTCTATAGACTTTCATTTCAAAATTTTTATAGATTTTTGTAGAATTCGAAACACTTTTGAAGACTTTCATTTGAAATAGAATTCAAGTAGATATAGTGTAACAGTGTGAAATTTTCACATACGAGGTGATGGTTCTCATAATTCCACTTCTCCTTCCCCTTTCTCTTCCCATATAATAAAAAATATTTTAAACATAATAAAAATTTATAACCTAAAAGGTAGATATTTTTCACAAAAATTGAAAGAAAAAAGAAAAAATTTTTGGTTTGCATATGATTAATGGAATGCAATTTGAAGTATAAAGAGTGTCAAAGAGCAAGTCATGTTTCAAATTCTCAATCGCAACTTGCAAGCATTTTTCACATAAAAAACATTCAATTTTGGAGAATGCTACTCAAATGAATTGTAACCACTTGAGTTATATTTTCAATACATTTTAAATAACTTCAATCGGATATTAACAGAAAAAAAGTTATGATGAAAATACTAACAACTACTCAGCTGCCAGTCGAGCAACTGATTGACGTCCAGAATCCTGTATGCTTTAAAACATGTGATTTTCATCCCTATTTCATCCCAAACACTTTCCCTTTATATATCATACCCTATGAACGTCCCAAAGCGTGTTTAATCAGACTTATTTCATTGAAATCAATTCTTTGATGATCCAAAACTTGCATTGATTTCAAAATTCAACCACTATATTTTATTTAATTCATAAATTCTTCTAAATTATACTTTATCAATCAAGTCATATTGTTCCATATTAAACTACAAGATCAAAATACAGAAGGTCTTTTGATTAAACACCAAACCACCGAATTCATCTGAGATAAACGATATTAAGGATCAGGAGCTGTGTAGAAACACGCAGTCCAGAAGGGCTAATGTAATATACAAGGGGTCGGGAGCTTGTATGAAGATCACACAATCTAGGATGGCCAATGTGATATTCCAATAGTCCAGATTTGATGTGAGGAACACGCAATCCAATACAATCAAAGGTGACTACGGGAAAATAAGGTCAAAGGAGACTAACAGCTATTTATTGACTCACAAATTGCTCAGAGTTTTTGATCATTTGTGAAGGGTGTTCTCCGTGATCAACTTGGTGTCCTTTACTGCTTTCATAATTAAATTTATGATAATTCAACATATGATAAATTGAATTATTGATTAGTCATTTAGAAACAATTAAAAAGTGACTTGTTATTTTAATTGTGTAATTCTACACGTTGAATCTAAATAACAATAAGATTTGTAAATAAATTAGAACTTTTAAATCGTTATTATGTTAAAAAACAAAAAGAGAAGAGAAACTCAAACACTATTCGCACTTAAAATTTTCAACTTCAATTAAATGTTAGCATCGGAACACTTTTACATTTAAATTGCAAATAGAGTAAGGTACTTCTCTTAATATTGAGTTTTTTCAGTTTCGTTTTGTTAGTGGGGAATATTATAATCCAACATTTTATTCATAATTCATTTGTAGCTTGACTTTATTTTCAAATTAGTGTACGTACCTTTTGTTAGCGATGAAGGACTACGCAACACTCATTTTCACAATTTATTAGCATTTTGAGTATGTTTAAAATAACACTAAAAACTACAAAACAATCACTTTTAATCTTCAATAAAGCATTTCATCAAACACTTGGTTTAGTCGTCCATTGAAATTTGAGTTTCTTTTGCACATGTATGAAGTTATTCAAAATGTGTTGCCTATTGGTTAAAATTTTAAAGCGAAAGACCGTTCTCATTTGCTAACTCCTGTTTGTGATTTGGGATAAGTTATTCAAAATGTGTTGCCAATCTCTCGAAAAGTCACCACTACAGGTCAAGAGACAGGGAAGATGAATGACAAGGGTGAATGGATCGAGTGCATCAGAATTTGTGTTGGGCATAAAATTCGAAAAATATATATATTTGAAAGAGGAAATTACACCCAGTAGCCTCAAAAATTAATTAATTTGATTAATACCATATTAACTTATTAAATCATTTAAGAACGTAATTAATACGTTCTAAAACTACCAAAATCCTCAAAGTAAATCAATCAAAACAGAAAATTCATTCAAATCATTCTCAATTGTGTTTTTTATCGAAGTCGATTGATTTTCACTGCTGTATTTGTTTATTTGAGTTTCTTTAGATGAAAGAGCAACAACTACAATTCTAAGAACTTTTTGAATCCAAAACTCTCGATTTCCAATTCGAGCAATGGAATATTAAGCAGCGTGATGATTGTAGATGATGAATCACCGACTGCAACAACATTGCTCGATCTACAACTGAAGGTGATCGCATTTGATGAGCTGAAGCACAAAATGTTAGCAAACTGCAAACTGATTGCTTTTCTACAAGTCTAGATATATTTTATCCATTGAATCAACTTTTGCTTTGACTTTTGATCTTTGACAAGTTGGCGTGGATGAAGTTTTCGGTTCTTTTTCTCCTTGCACATGAGTCCGCTATCCTCACTGTTGTCTCCGACTATTCCCTTTCAAGAAATCCTCACCCACAACTCTTAAATTCTTGCTACTTCAACCACCTTATCTGGTGTCTTTGTTTCATAATTCATTTGAGGGGTTTTGCCAAGACTGGGCTTTGCAAATTTGCTGATTGCTTTTATCATTATTAGCTTTATTAATTTGTTTTTATTTCTTCATTGGACAAAGGCCAAAAAGGGAAATGGCTCTATAAAGGCAGGAGGTGAAGATGCAGAGGCATGGGTTATCTGCTTTTCATGTTTGCAACTCGGTTTATGGTGTCTTTTAACTTCTTTGTTATTTCCCTTGTTATCGAGTTATCTCCATTATTATTACTGAAGTAATCAAGAATGACTACAATTTATTTGGATTGACAGCGGCTGATTTGTTATTTATCCTTGAAAGCTGCCTCCTAAATTCTAGGCTACTCTTTTCTAGTTTTAAAATCCTGTCCAGATTTCTTTTGTTTATTCTAGTTATTATGTGCTTGTTATTGTTGTGATAGTAGTTATTCTTGTGGGGGTCAATAGGTTGGCTGAGTTGATATATGACAGTGGCGGTAAATTAACTTAAAGATGCTTAGCGTTTTGATTGGTATGTTGTCGATGAATTGAATTAAAGATGTTTGACATTGAACGAAGAAAAATGAGAGACAATGGTTGTCATTTTTTTTTATCATTTTATTGAATCGATTCTAAAGTTTTAATTTGCGTGTCATTTTTTACGTGTTTGTAACTTTTTTTTTTTTAATTTCTATCACTTTTTTAGTGTTTCTCACCTTTTTGTCACTTTATTGAAATTTCTGTCACTTTTTTTAGTAATAAACATCACTTTCTTTAAAAAAAATAAAAGTGACATTCCATGTCACTTTTTAATAAAAGAATAATACTTATAAAATTAACATTCTACCCTTAATTTTATATAATATTTTTTACGTCTTTTTTTTTTTTGTCATTTTGTTGAAACTTTTGTCACTTTTTTTTAGTAATAAACATTAGTTTTTAATAAAAATGACATTAGATGTAAACAAGTGACACTTATTAAAAAAAAAGTGACATTGTGTCACTTTTTAATAAAAAAAGTGACAATTAATTTTACACTGTATTTTTTTGCTTTTAAAATATTTTTGATATGATTTTTCAAATGACCCTTAATTTTAAGGGTATTTTTGTAAGTTGCCCGATTTAAAATTGGGTTGGGACTGTCTAAGTGCAATTGGGTTTGATGTTAGGCTGCTGGTGGGTGTAATTGACTATTTTTTATTTTTTATTAGGAAATCTATCTCAATCTATTACGAGAAAATTACGGTAAAACGTGGATTCAAGATTACATTATCATTAATCAAATTTTAACTAATTTTATTCAAAAATCAGGAGTTAATTATGTTTTATTTATGTAAAAAATATATTTTAATTATATTATCAAATAAGTTAAGTTTAACAATTATTTCGAATTTACATGTTGACTAACTGATTCAAAAACTTAAAAAATCATAGAGATGATGGGCATTTTAGTTTCAAAGAGGCGGCGGAGCAGATGTGGAGATGGCAGGATCATACAGTTGATTTGCTCAATTTTACTATGGCAGGATCATGCGATCTGAGCACTCGGAGCAACGCTGTTTATTTTCTCTTTTTAATCTACATCTTTGCGTTGGTGTTGATGGTAGTGGCGCAATGGTGGTGGTGGTAGTGGCATCGAGTAGGGGTCGGTTTGGGGATTTTTGGTGGGGTAGTAGTTGTGGTGTGGTGAAGATGAAGATAGAGATGGTGGTTGTGATTGTTGGTACAGTCAATAGTAGTGGTGCTGTGTTTGGGTTATGTTGGATTGGGGTTGTATAAAGAGAGTTTGTAACTAGTGATTTGGGTTAATTTGTGAATATGGCCAATAAAATAGATATTTTTGACCATTAAAGAATATGTGACCTTAAATAATAAATAATTGGTTTCCATTTTGAGGTTGGCCAATAAAATAGATATTTTTGACCAATAAAGAATATGTGACCTTAAATAATAAATAATTGGTTTCGATTTTTGAGGTGGTTTTGTGGTGCTGGTGGCGGCAACGATGGTTACATGTTCATAAAGTGTATGTTAAATGCTGCGTTGATATCTGGTGGTAGTGTCAGTGGTGGTGATAGAGCACAAGTCACAAGTTATTATGTATAGGTCACATATAATTTTCTAAAGGTCACAAATCAAATAGAACTGATCACAAATGATGTTTGCAGGTCACATGTCATACTACAGAAGTCACAGATCATATTATATAGGTCGCAGATCAAAAGAACTGATAACATATCATGTTTGCAGGTAGCATTTCACACTTTACAAAGGTCACAAATCCATGTCAATAAGTCGCATAGCAATATTAATTGGTTACAGATCAGATGTGACATGTCTTTGTGCACAGATAATATGTCACAGATTCAAGTTCACATGTCACAATTCACATGTTACATATCATATGTAATAGTTTACAAGTTACATTTCATATTGCATAGGTAATAGATCAATGTCTACAAATCACAGATCTAAGAGAACTCGTCACATGCCATTGAATTAATATCACATGTAAAAGATCAATATCCAAAAGTCATAAATTCAAGAAAACTGGTTATAGGCCATTGGATCAACATCACGGCTAACATATTACATGTAGTTTAGATCACATTGCAAAAAAAATTACATATTTACACTGAATCTGATCCATCCACAATCGCCATCTCTACCACCACCACCACACACCAACAATCACCTACCTACAGATCAGAAAAACCTCTTACGGAAAAGAAAACCACCAACAATCTATGGTTGTTGTGCTGTGAGTGCCGTCGATCACCTCCTACTCCTCCATCAAGTCTACCTCTAGATCTACTTCCTAATCCATCGCCAACTTTATTTCCCAATCCACCACCACTACCCATTCCTCCATCTAGTCCACACCTACCTCCACCTCTACCAAGTTTACAACCTCCGAGATCGCCTCACAGAGAAGCGCGCCATTGCACAGTTTGCGCCGTTGTACCTCATCAGGCATAGCGAGGCTCATCCCTGAGTAGTGCTAGGACGAGCATCTAGCGGTGGCAACGAGCCGAGCCGAGCCCGAGCCAGGGAAAAAAAGCTCGGGCCGAGCCTGAGCTTTTTTGGACCGAGCTTTTTTCGGCCCGAGCCGAGCCGGGCCCAGCCAAAAAAAATGAGGCTCGGCCCAAGCTTTCGGCCCGAGCCTTAGCGGGCCGAGCCG
>OU503039.1:1207383-1219859 GCA_912172775.2 Fraxinus pennsylvanica
TGCAGAATTTATGTTGATTGAGGCTGCAGGCCACTGGTGGGAGTCAGCATCTCGCACTAGAACAGAAGATCAACAACGTGCTTTGACTTGGACACAATTCAAGGACGAAGTGATGGGAAAATACTTCCCACAAGCTTTGAGGGACCAAACGGAGACAGAATTTCTTCAACTGAAACAGGGAAAGATGAAGCTTGAGGATTATGAGAGAAAATTCGAACAACTCTCTAGGTATGCACCCCTCCTAGTGGACACAGAGGCAAAGAAAGCAAGGAAGTTCGAACTAGGATTACATCCGGAGATTGGTTGAATAATGGCAACCCACCAATTCACCACCTATAGTTGGGTTTTGCAAATTGCTCAGGCAATCTCAAATAGGTTAGAGATTCATCAAAAATTTTCAGCAATGTGCACTTGGAATCAAGTTTTGAACGAGTCGTTTTACCTTGTCCAAAGTGCAAGAAGACACATAGGGGTAAATGTCTATTTGGGAGTAATACATGCTATCGATGCGGTAAGATAGGTCATATTGCTAAAGATTGCCAGGAAGTTCCCTTGAAGAAAGGTAACGAGCAAGAAAAGAAAGGGAATGCTAGAGTTTTTGCTATAACTCGGGATGGGGCAACGGAGGACCAGAACACAGGTAATTTCAAGACGAAATTTTTTTGAGGGGAGCTTGTGACACTCGAGAATTTTTTTTAGGATAAAAATTTTATTGTTTTATGTGGTAGCTTGAAGTTGAGGGACTAAAATGAAATAGATTTTGTTTTCTTATTTTATTTGAACCAAATAATTAGTTTTTGATAGGGCATAGATTAGTATATCGATATTGGACTCTTTTAGTAGGTTTTAATTAATTAGAAGTCTTTTACTCGAGAAAATGTTGATTTGAATGAGTTAAGTCCAAGTTACTATAGTTTAAAGAAGTTATCATTAATTGATAATTAATTAAGTCGGTTCATGATTAAGTGGCAGCCTACTACACGGATAAGTTGTAATCATAGTTTGATAAATATCTAATCATTAATTGTAATCGTGCATTGATTTGGATAAAGTTTAATGTTAATTCTCATTTGCTAAAAACTACTTTTCATTCTTTCAATTCTTATATTAAGCCCCTATTTGAGCCACGTTATATTTTTCATTCACATTCTTCTACTCATTTTCAACCATACATTCTCCAATAAAATAATATTTTTCATCACATTAATAACTTTTTCTTCTTTTTCAACCACATATTCTCCATCATATCAATCAAAAAAATGCATTATCTTCTCAAAAATGCCTACCAAACAAAGGCTAATTTTCCAATTCAATGAAACCTATTAACATATTGGTCCACGCGTGTGTCCTATGTAGCCTATAACTCCAATTGATAATGATGATTTAATAGTTAAACTTTACCTACATACTGAAACCTATTCTGTCCAATTTTAATGGAACACGGCTTGTCTATTTCAATTGTTTCAAAACTCAATTATTTTCAACTATAAATACCATACAAGAGGTCCCATCATTCACTACAAAAATAAATAGTACCCACAAAGTGAACGCGGTGGCGGAGAGATTTAGGAAAAAGATTTGGAACGTGAATTCATATTTCTTTCAAAGAAAATACATTTTATTTATCGAGGTAAGATTCTTTTGTGCAAGTCGATATTTCGTATACTTTTATGTTCAATGATTTATGCATTAATTGCCAGTGAACCTACGGGTTCGACCTAACGAAATGTGAGATCCTTCGAGATTTCAAAATGAGAAATGATGGGTATCTTATTTGGTCACTGGTATACTCCATAAAGAATAATGTGGTATGAAATGTCTATATTATTGTTATATAAATGTATATGGAAACTGCAAGTATTTTACTAGGTATTTTTTTTTAAATACTCACATTTACTATAATTTTTCAGGTTAGTTCAAATCGATTGGAACTATGACGAAATGGTGCAATGCACTGCCAAGGGATTTCGAGATACGAAAAACACTAAATTTTACCAACTTTAGATTTATTAGTTTGAATTGTTCAATTATTACTATTGAATTTGTTAATTAAGAATGTATATATATTTTTAAAAAGATACGATTTCAAGGTTTAAATTTAAGTTTATGAATGTTTTAATATCTTGTTTATTAAAGAATTCTATATTTTATCATTGCACAAAGAAATTGAATTTTTGGTAACACCCTAGCGGTTTGAAATTTTGGGGCGTTACATACTCTCTTTACCTGAAGTATTTGGATGCTTTCCCTTCTAATTAGTTGCATCAAGTTTTCTTTATTCTGTAACTTTTAGCAATCATTTATCATGTGCCACTTCTTTTTGTAATAATTACAAATTTTATTATTGAAGTTAGGCCTTAATTTTCCCCTCGCATAACCACTGTTATACTTTACAGCCAGGCTCCCACGTGGCTCAGCCGACTCATCGAAGTCCTTTTTGCCAAAGCACGAGCATCCCACATGGAGCGCATAAGACCTACCAGAGTCCATCAAATTCGAAGCTCTGAAGCGGTTTCATGGAATGGACCTTCCGAAGCACCCTTTTTGCCAAAGTGGCGATGCTCAATGAAGTAGAATCCGAAACTCAATTAAGACTAGCGACGACCCACATTTGATGATCCTGAATCTATGAAATCCTTTCGAAATGATTGCCTCTTTGGAGCCACTTTAGACAAGATGATCATCGATCACGAATTAACCCCATCACAACTCATTTGTACGGCTTCACAGATGATCGCATCACCTTAAGGGGAATAATAAATCTTGTAGTGATAATGAGATAGCCAGCCCCTATATATCTCTAAACTTCATGGAATTCTTGGTAGTGGATAACCGGTTAGCTTACCATGAGGTGCTAGGTAGACCCCTCCTAAAAGACTTATATGACGTTACATCCATTCATCACATATGCATAAAATTTCCTACTAAGCATGGGATTGCCATTGTTAGGGGTGACCAAAAATGAGGACAGGAATGCTACCAGAATTCGATAAGAAAAGCCAAACTCAGGAATGTCAATGTGGTGCTGATAGATACTAATATGTTGGATGTCGCAGGACGCCAAAATTTCGGTCAAAAAGACATCGAGATGACGGATGCCCTTGAGCAGGTGGTCATACTCGATGAACTGGACCCACTTGTTATTGATTCTGAATTCCAAACAGTACCAGTGGAGGAGCTAAAAAGTTTTCCTTGGGTCCTCAAGACATTGCAGGTGGGAAAAGCTCTGCCACCGAAGGCTAAAGAAAGACTTAAGGAATTTTTGTATAGAAATCTTGATGTCTTTGCATGGAGACATGAAGACATGGTAGCCATTGACTTCAAGATCAGTTGCCCTGCATAGACTGAAGAGAAGGGACCTCAATCTAGAGAGATATGAAGCCGTGAAGGAGAAAATGAAAAAATTGATAAAGAAAGTCTTCATCAGGGAGGCCATCTACCCGAAATGGGTCTCAAACCCTGTTTTAGTAAATAAACACAATGGTAAATGGAGAATGTGTACCGACTTCTCCAACCTTAACCAAGGTTGTTACAATGATAGTTTTTCCCTTCCAACGATAGACCAACTTGTGAACTCCATTGCTAGGCATGAGCTTTTAAGCTTTATAGATGTCTATTCAGTAATCAAATCTCTATGCATGCGACGGACAAGGAAAACACATATTTCATCACTGATAAAGGCCTTTCTTGTTGCAAGACAAAGCCCTTGGGCTAAAAAATGATGGTACCACCTATCAGAGGCTTGTTAACAAAATGTTTGTTAACCTTATTGGCAAAACAATGGAGGTTTACGTGGAAGACATACTTGTGAAAAGCCTAAAGACAGATGACCATGTAAGGTACCTGAATGAAACTTTCTAAATTCCACGAAGGTATGGAATGAGGTTAAACCCACTCAAGTGTGCGTTCAGTGTTGTATTCGTCAAATTCTTAGAATTCTTGGTCAACCAAAGGGGCATAGAGGCTAATCTAGAAAAATTTGAGCCTTGGTCAAGATAAGGTCTCCTAAAAAACTAAAGAAAGTGTAAAGCTTATCTGGGCATGTAGCACTTTAAGATGTTTTGTCTAGAAAGCCACTGACAAATGTCTCTCCCTTTCTTTAAGATCTTAAAAGGGAGCAAGAAGTTCCAATGAACGGAGGAGTGTGAAGGGCCTTCCAGGGATTGAAAAAGCTCCTAAAACAGGCCTTCATCCTTTCAAAAACCAAGTCTATAGAGACTTTGCAACTCAATTTAGTTTCTCCATTGAAGCCATTAGCGCAGTTCTCATAAGAGAAGAAGATGCCCTCCAATTACCTATCTACTATGTGAGTAAGGTACTTTTAGCGATCGAAACCTACTATCATGATATGAAAATTTAGCTCTAGCTTTGATCAGAAATTGAGGTAATATTTCCAAACTCACACAATATTTGTATTAAATAACTTCTCGATCAAGCAAGTACTTCAGGAACTTGACACTTTGGGAGCTGAAATAGGTAGTTGAGCTTAGCGAGTTAGATGTTTTCAAAACAAGAACGGCCAACAAAGGCTAGGCCATCGCAGAAATCGCTGCGGAATTTGTTGTTGTCCCAGAGATGGATGAAATAATGGAGCTCGTAGAACCCTATACGTGGAACTTGTTCGTGGATAGTTCATATGGGAAAACATGCTCATGAGCGGATATGGTCCTGGTTGGCCCCGAGGGACACAAGTTCAACTGCGCAGTGAGGTTCGGGTTCTAGGCTACCAACAACGCGGCTGAATATCAGGCACTACTGTCCGACTTAAGGTTGGCTAAAGAAATGCAAGTAAAGAGGTTGCTTATTAATAGTAATTCCCAATTGATAATTAGCTAGGTTAATGGCAACTTCACAGTAAGAGACAAGAGCATAGCCGCGTTCCACAAACTGGTGATGGATCTACTTCCATCTTTTGAAACTCTGAGTTAGCTCAAATTCAGCTAACACCCACGTTGTTATCTTGTCCAACCTGGCTAGTAGCAAGGACTCGGAACTACTAACAATTGTATAGATTGAACACTTCTCAAAACCTATCACTACTAATGGAAAAGAGGTAATGTGGGTAGAAGGAATGCCTATATTGATGCAACTTATAGTAGCCTTCCTTAAAGATCAAACCCTTCTCGACAACAAAGAAAAAGCTTACGAATTTAGGAGAAGGGCAGTCCACTTTGTATTCCAGGATGATGTGCTCTACAAAAGAGGTTTTTCTTTACCCTTTCTTCGATGTTTTGGAGGAGAGGAAGCCACCTAAATCCATTGTGAAATTCATGAGAGATTTTGCGGTAATCACGCTAGAAGACTCGTGTTGGCACCAAAGCACTACGACAAAAGTATTATTAGCCTACTTTGAAAAAGACGCAATCCAATTTGTGCAAAAGTACGACAAATGTTAACGTTTCTCTCCTATCCAGAGACAACCCTCCCAAGGGTTAACAGCAGTATCCAGCCCATGGCCATTTGTCAAATGGAAAATTGACTTTATAAGCCCTAAACCCAAGGGTAGAGGTAGTGAAAACTCTGCTAGCCGAACCTTTGGTTAGAATCATGAAAACCAACACTTTTAAGTTTTTGTGAAAGAATATAATATGTCGGTTTGGAATTTTCCATTAAATTATTACAAATGATGGGTGTCAATTTGATAACAAAAAGGCCAGGGACCTGTGTGAGGAGTTCGAAATCAAGAGACTTTTTAACACCTCACCACCCCTAAGCAAATGGACAAGTAGAGACTGTAAATAAAATCATCAAGTATACTCTGAAAAGAAGCCGCCTCCAAGGGAGCATAGGTCGATGAACTGCCACAAGTATTGAGGGCAATCCGGACTACAAATCGGACCCAACTGGAGAAATCATGTTCTCAATCGATTTACCTTCTACCCGCTGATTGTAATTCAATAAAATATCTAACGACGAGTTGAGAAGATGTGAGCTCAATTTCCTCGATGAAATAAGTAGTGAATCCCAAGTTAAACTAGCCACATATCAAAAGAAGATGACCCGTTACTACAACGCGAGAGTTAGGAAAAGAACCTTCATGATAAATGACCTGATGCTCCAGAGAGTTTTCCTATCCTCCAAAGAATGATGGTAAGTACGTTAGGTCTAAACTGGAAAAGTCTGTACCGTATTAAAGAAGGGCTACGACCTGACACTTATTGGATAGAGGACCTGGATGGGAAATTGTAACCTCGCTTGTGGAACATAGAGCATCTTAGAATATACTACCAGTGGTTGTACTCTATGGCTAGAGGAACTTTTCCTGCCATTGTAAATGTTTCAAAATAATTTAATAAAAGTACATTTTGTTTAGTACATCTAAAACACATGCCTCCCATGACGAAGCTAAATGTTATGGTAGAAGTCCAGACATTAATGAATCATTCACCATGTATGGAAGCATGGGCGACTAGGAGACGAGGATCAAATCCCAAAAGAGATTACCTAATTGGTCCTCTAAGGCGTACAACGCATATATCCCATGACGAAGTTATACGTGGGAGAAGCCCATACATAGATGAACCATCCACCATGTATGGAAGCGTGAGTGCTTCAGAGATGAGGATCAGATCCTAAAAGAGATTACCTCATTGGTCCTCCAAGACATACAACACAAGCCTCCCAAGACGAAGTTGAATTTCATGAAAGAAGTCCCTACATGGATGAATCATCTACCATATACGGAAGTATTGGCACCTCGTAAATGAGGATCGGATACCAAAAGAGATTATCTCATTGGTCCTTCGAAGCATACAACACAAGTCTTCCATGACGAAGCAGAACATCATGGGAGAAACTCCTACATGGATGAACCATCCACCATGTTCGGAAGTGTAGGCACCTCAAAGGATGAGGATCAGATCCCAATTAGTCCTTCGAGGCGTACATCACAAGCCTTCCATGATGAAACTAAAAACCATGGGAAAAAGCCCCTACATAGATTAACCATCCATCATATACGAAAGAGTGGGCACCTCGAAGACGTGGATTGGATCCCAAAAAGGATTGTACATCATAAGCCTCCCACGATAAAGCTGAACTTCATGGGAGGTAAAATAATATTAAAGCTTAACGTATTTGTAAGTTAATCATGTTTCAAATGTTTGAAGGATAAATTCGTCTTTGGAAGTCATTATATTTACTTCAGTTCAACTTCCACACCTTATGGAGGTCCTAACACTTGTAAGTTATATTGTTTAAGTTATGCACTTTATGGAGATCCCAATATTTGTAAGTTATATTGTTTAAGATGAATTATATTTTCTATGAATATTACTGAAGCCACAACTAAAAAACAAAAAGTTAACGAAATATGTAGTTCATTAATAAAGAAATTTGTACAAAAGAGAGACTCAGCCATTACATAGAAAATAAAATAAGTAATCATATACTATGTTGGAGGTGGCAGGGAGTCCGATGCCTCCATCGTAGCTGCTTCAGCCGTTAGAGTTTCTTGTCCTGAAGCTTCGTCTTCAAGAGTGCCCTTTTGATATTGAGCCCCAACATTCTCTAAGTTGACTTTCTCCAAAGCTTCTGTCGTTAGCTTCTAATGATTGTTTGAAGTTTCAATCTTCTTTGTCAATGAAACCACTTTTCACTAAAATTCATAGACATCGCCCTTCAGAGCTTCAATTTTTGCTAAGGCATAATCCAACTTAATCGCCTCTTCAGTTCATTGTGCCATCAGCTCTTCGGCCTCAGCTTTCATCTTTTTCAACTCTTCGTTTGTTGAGACCAATTCTTCAAATGTCTCTTGGTTGCACGTCTAAACGTCCTTCAGAACCTCTTGGCACTCTAGGGTGATGCCAAAGGCCCTAGCACTTTGGATTGCCAAGGTAGCCATCAGATCTACTACATCACAGGCAGAGACATAGTTGTGCTACCTCTCAGTCCAAAACTTGCAAAAAATTTGCAGTTGCACCTTGGACCTCATATGGAAGCATGTCCATTACTGTTGGGGTAATCTCCTCATCTTACCCAACCAAAAATCTTCCAAACTTTCCAGGGGTCATCACCACTGAAGCCTTCTTCACAGCCTCGAAGGTCTGCTCCAACTCTTTCACATCCTCTTCACTTGCCTATGTTGCCTTTTGAGCCTTCGAAACATTGAAAGAAGCATGCATCAATCAACATTGAAATAAGCCTGCATCAACTTCGAAGGTGAAGGAGGTAGGGTTTGCTTGGCAGCCAGGACATCGATTGTCCGAAACTTCCCAGAAGCAGGACCAGTGATGTGGGATAATTTTCTTTTCTTCAGTGGCTCCTCCAATTTCCCTTTGCCCTTATCTATCCTCTAGGCCCCTTCGTTCTAAATTCTCCTTGACTTGCTTATCACCTCTGGAAGAGGACTTCAAAGCCTTGAAGCTAACTGTGGAAGTATCTCTCAATATAGAAGTCGTGTCAGGGTTTGGGTATTTCTTTCTCCCAAAGTCATCTGCAAATAGTATAGACTATGTTAAAATCAATACAAAGTACTGAACATCAAATCGGGCCTCGATATTTACCTTTTGAGGCTATCAATCTGAAGTTCGGGAAGAACTTGCTTTGGTCAATTAGGCAATCAAAGTGGCGTGATCTTTGAGGATTTTTTTTAGATTTCTTCGATGACGTCCCACTCATCCCGAGAGAGTTCGAAGCGATTCCTTGAAATTGCAAACCAAGGAGTGTCAAATAAACTTATAAGCAAATGACATATTTTTTTCAAGAAAAAGGACTCACGAACTTTAGAATACTGGGTCGGCAGAGTAAAGGCAGGGGCTTTATCTCCCTCAACAATTGCCACTTATCCCTGATTCGAAACCACAACTCCTTTCACCCTTTTATAGAAAAAGGCAGACCCACTACAAAAAGTGCATGGGCCTCCTAAGGAGTCATGTAGTACTACCCCTTAGACTTTCCTTTCCTAAGGACCTAGAGTTGGAAAAGGGACTGGAAGACGTGGAGGGGCATATCTTGGCCAAGCAAGATTTCATTCCAAAGGAAGTATGCCCCAAACAACTAGCTCCACCCATTTGGTAATAAATGGGTGGGAGCCAACGTATAGAACCTCAGCATCGACCTAAAAAATGGGTGTAGAGGTAGACGCATACTCGTCCTAAACAAAAATTCACTAATTGCTACACATCACGAGCAAATGGCAGGCACGTTCGTGGTTTCGGGTTCTAAGAGTTCCATGGAATTTGTGATTCTATATTTTTCTCTAAGTTCAACCAATTTGGAAAATTTCATAGCAGAAGGGATTCTTGCAGCCCCCACCCCACCTCGTAATCAATGCGACTTTCACTTATGGCCAAATAACCCCCGTTCAACCCCTCAGACATAATCTACTTCCTAATCTTAGCAATGGTTATCCTCCCACTGCTAGCACTCGACCCAGAAGTGAAAAAAAAAAGATGAAAAGGATGTGAAGACATAGAAAATTTTAGAGAAGTTACCTAAATAAAGAGAAGCACTAAGAACGTGGTGTCGCCTGAGAACAGAAACGGTCGAAAAGTTTTTGAATGCTAGAAAGATTTAAAATTTTTTTGCAAAGGTCAACAGTCAAAACAATGGCAGGTTTTTGGCTTTTATACGAATGGGAGATAAAGCACAGACATTGGATTAAGATCCGCTCCATCTGAATTGTCCATTTTTAACCATATCTGAGGCGTTGAATTCAAAAGGTTTCTCTTATTAACACCTTAAATTGATTTGTGTTTCTTATGTACGACGCGTCGATCTTAAAGTGAAGCAGTGTGGCCATCATTGCACATTTAATATATGACAGTTGTACGTGTATTGAAAGTCAAAAAGTTTCAGTTGTCTTTTCTTGGTAACGTACAAAAACATCAAATCATTGGCACTATTATCAAAAGCATAATTTATTGTCATTAAAAAATGAGCTTTAGTAGCTCAACACTTCCCTACTTCGGCTTATCAAACAAATTTCCGCTATTTTCAAAAAAAGGAGTTTTAGTAGTTCAACACTACATAAGGATAGGACGACATACAAGAATCGGGTTCAACTTCGAACTCTAACTATGATATCAATATCTATACTTAGACTGGGGGACTATTGTGGTGTCAAAAACCTAAACATGACAAAAAGACCTACTCCAAATAAATTCCACTCAAGATAGAAGTCGACGCTAACATGAATAACCATACTCGGACCTAGACGCTTCACCACCAAGGCTCCCACGTGGCTCAGCTGACCCACCAAAGCCTTTTTTGTCGAAACCATGTGGCATCCCACATGGAGCTCATAGGACTTGTCGAAGCCCTCTTTTTGTTGAAGTGGTGAGGCTCAATAAATTAGAATCTGAAACTCAATTAAGATGGGGGACAACCCACATTTGAAGATCCTGAATTTATGAAATCCTTTTGGAATGATTGATTGGACTTTTATAACGAGTAAAAAGGTCAAAGTCTTGTTAGGGCGACTACCATTTTATGTCAACCCACTGAAGTCCTTTTTGTCGAAGCCATGTGAAGCACATAGGACTTGCCAGAATCTACTAATCTGAAGCACCAAAGAGATTTCATGGAATGGACCTGCCGAAACCCTCATTTTGTCGAAGTGGCGAGGCTCAATGAATTAGAATTTGAAACTCAATTAAGACTTGGGATGACCTACATTTGAAGATCCTGAACCTATGAAATCCTTTTGAAATGATTGATTAGACTTTTATAATGAGTAAAAAGGTTAAAGTCTTGTCAGTATAAATGATAGAACGGCTACCCCTTTTTGGGAGCATTTAATGCACAACAAGCTAATTTGGTCAAAATCGATACCAAGGTTAAGATGTCTCGGTTAAGCAGATAAGGCCACGTGTCCCCTCATCCAATGGATACTATTTCACATGTAACAGTATAAATATCCGTCATTTATGGCATTTAGGGGGTGATTCTAATATATCAACTACAAGCTATACATTTTTCTCTTTTTTGTTTGATCTCTAGTTTTTAATGTTTAATATTTGATCTTGACCTTTAATTTGGTTCTTTACCAATAGTTCATTATCATGTAACTTCGCTCATATATTTAGCCAGAGTATGAACATATTTGTCTCGTGTCATAAAGTTCTTCATACGTTCAAACTCTAGATATTATTGGCTAGTAATCTGTTTGCATGTGTTATAATTAACTTGTGAAGACACGAGTGGGCCCGAATATCTATTGTCCATGACAACAATGCAAAAAAAGAGGTCAACAACCACCATCAATAACATTAAGTAAATATCACAAATGCACAAAAAGAAAAGATAATTGATAGAGAAAATGAGAATTCACTAAAATATGAAGAAAGAATATAAAGATATCGTGTTTAAAATATTGTTTAACTTGTCTAAATTACAATGAAGAACTAACTATATATAGGGAATGCTTCAAACTGTTTCTAGATTTATAGATGAAAAGAATGCTGAAAACGCGTTAAAAAGTGAAACGAGGCCTGGCCCAGACGTTACAGTATCTTGAGCGCCGGGCAAGCACCAAGCGAGCGTCAGCTCCTTGGTTTTCGGACTCAATGGGGAGGCTAGAGGAAAAGCGTCGAAAATTCCTCCTTGATCCATATCTTGACATTTTCAAGTTCAACACAAATTTCAAACACCCAATTGAACTCCCATTTTGAATTTTAACTAATATTGCCAAATAAACTTCGAATAGAATTCCCAAATAGCATTCCAAGTAGAATTTGGATCATACCTTAATTCTAACAGTATCTCTCTCCATTAAGTTCTCTATGTTGAGATAGGTGTCTAATAGTGATAGGATTAACTCTAATTTATAATATTTTGTTTTTTTTCTATTAAATAAGTATTATTTATATATTTTCATTTAGTTGTTCATTACATATTTGAGTAAGCAATTAATGATCGTCAATAGCATTACAAACATGGTGTTTTCTGTTAGCCCCAATCCTTCGGCTTTCAGATTGGAACAAGGATTTTAGTGAAGTACAAATGAGAAGAATTTGTCCTAGATCGAATAATAGAGTTTGGCATTCTATTTGGGTCAAAGAATTAGTTACTTTACAAATTTGCATACGCTATTTATCTTGACCGTAGCGATCGTTCATTCAAGGAGTAATGACATGGAAACACCTAAAAATGTATAGAATGGACCAAGACAAGTGTTGATAAATTTATAGCGGACCGTGCTAATGAATAATAATACGTGAATGTCTTAGGAATGACTGAAATCCGTTACGGAACAGTGGTTAATACTTGTGAACTTAAAGTTCTTTGATATGTCAATAAGTGAGTAATTCATTATGGTCATCACATCAGTGTTGATAGCTAATGTGTATCAAAGTGGTGAACGCGTATTAGTATTCAAAATACATCACTTTATTCGAGAGGTAAATTAGTCCACTTGAGGATTTTCTTAAGATAACAATTTAAATTTGAGCTCAATATTTGTGGATACTCAAATCATTAATTGTGTGATCTTATCACAAAAAAATACTTTAAAAATGTGAGTTGCAATTGCTGTA
>OU503039.1:1233023-1245928 GCA_912172775.2 Fraxinus pennsylvanica
TTTCGCTATTATAAAGATTATTATTATTATTTTGTGTTATCAAATATTTCTAAATTAAAAATTTTTATTTGTATTAAGAAAATGTCGAGACAAAAACAAAATCAAGCTACGGTCATCAGGGATTTGCTAAGGACTGTACAAGATTTGGGTAGACAACAAGCGCGGCAGGTCTCTAGAATGCAAATGCTAACAACATCAGTTCAATTGTGGAACAATTTTGCCACTGCAAACCCCCAACCTTCGATGGCAAAGCAGACCCATTGGCATCTGAGGAATGGATAAGAGGAATGGAGCGGATCTTCAAACATCTTTCTTGCATTGATGCTTAAAAGGTATTATGTGCAGAATTCATGTTAGTTGATGCTGCAAGCCACTGGTGGGAGTCAGTATCGATCACTAGAACAGAAGTTCAACAACGTGCTCTGATTTGGACGCAATTCAAGGACGAAGTGATGGGAAAATACTTCCCAAAAGCTCCGAGGGACTGAAAGGAGAAAGAATTTCTTCAACTGAAACAGGGAAAGATGAAGCTTGAGGATTATAAGAAAAAGTTTGAACAACTTTCTAGGTACTCACCACACCTAGTGAACATAGAGGCAAAGAAAGCAAGGAGGTTCAAACTAGGATTACATCCGGAGATTGGTTGAATAATGGCAACCTACCAATTCACCACCTATAGTTGGGTTTTGCAAATTGCTCAGGCAATCTCAAATAGGTTAGAGATTGATCAAAATTTTTCAGCAATGTGCCGAGCCTTCAGGAAAGTGAAATGGAATGGGTCCAACGAATACAAAAGAGAAGGACACAACAAGAAGGTCAACTTCGGATCAAGTTTTAAACGAGTCGTTTTACCTTGTTCAAAGCGCAAGAAGACACATAGGGGTAAATGTCTATTTGGGAGTAATACATGCTATTGATGCGGTAAGATAGGTCATATTGCTAAGGATTGCCAGGAAGTTCCCTTGAAGAAAGGTAACGAGCAAGAAAAGAAAGGGAATGCTAGAGTTTTTGCTTTAACTCAGGATGGGGCAACAGAGGACCAGAACACAGGTAATTTCAAGACGAAATTTTTTTTTAGGGGAGATTGTAACACTCGAGAATTTTTTTTAGGATAAAAATTTTATTGTTTTATGTGGTAGCTTGAAGTTGAGGGACTAAAATGAAATAGATTTTGTTTTCTTATTTTATTTGAGCCAAATAATTAGTTTTTGCTAGGGCATAGATTAGTATATCGATATTGGACTCTTTTAGTAGGTTTTAATTAATTAGAAGTCTTTGACTCGAGAAAATGTTGATTTGGATAAGTTAAGTCCAAGTTACTACAATTTAAAGAAATTATCATTAATTGGTAATTAATTAAGTCGGTTAATGATTAAGTGGCAGCCTACTACACGGATAAGTTTTAATCATAGTTTGATACATATCTAATCATTAATTGTAATCCAACATTGATTTGGATAAAGTTTAATGGTAATCCTCATTTGCTAAAAACTACTTTTCATTCTTTCAATTCTTATATTAAGCCCCTATTTGAGCTACGTTATATTTTTTATTCACATTCTTCTACTCATTTTTAACTACACATTCTCCAATAAAATAATATTTTTCATCACATCAATAACTTTTTCTTCTTTTTCAACCACATATTCTCCATCACATCAAAAAAAAAAAAAAAAAATGCATTCTCTTCACAAAAATGCCTACCAAACAAAGGCTAATTTTCCAATTCAATGAAACCTATTAACATATTGGTCCACGCGTGTGTCCTATGTAGCCTATAACTCCAATTGATAATGATGACTTAATAGTTAAACTTTACCTACATACTGAAACCTATTTTGTCCAATTTTAATGGAACAGGGCTTGTCTATTTCAATTGTTTCAAAACTCAATTATTTTCAATTATAAATACCATGGAAGAGGTCCCATCATTCACCACAAAAATAAATAGTACCCACAAAGTGAACGCGGTGGCAGAGAGATTCAGGAAAAAGATTTGGAACGTGAATTCATATTTCTTTCAAAGAAAATACGTTTTATTTATCGATGTAAGATAATTTTGCGCAAGTCGATGTTACGTATACTTTTATGTTCAATGATTTATGCATTAATTGTCAGTGGACCTACGGGTTCGGCCTAACAAAATGTGAAATCCTTCGAGATTTCAAAATGAGAAATGATGGGTATCTCGCTTGGTCACTGGTATACTCCATAAAGAATAAGGTGGTATGAAATGTCTATATTATTGTTATATAAATATGTATGAAAATTGCACGTATCTTACTGAGTATTTTTTTTTTAAATACTCACATTTACTATAATTTTTCAGGTTAGTTCAGATCTATTGAAACTATGACGAAATGGTGCAACGCACTGCCAAGGGATTTCGAGATACGAAAAACACTAAGTTTTACTGACTTTAGATTTATTAGTTTGAATTGTTCAATTATTACTATTGAATTTGTTAATTAAGAATGTGTATATATATTTTTAAAAAGATACGATTTCATGGTTTAAATTTAAGTTTATGAATGTTCCAATATCTTGTTTATTAAAGAATTCTATATTTTATCATTGCACAAAGAAATTGAATTTTTGGTAACACCCTAGCGGTTTGAAATGTTGGGGCATTACATACTCTCTTTACCTGAAGTATTTGGATGCTTTCCCTTCTAATTAGCTGCATCAAGTTTTCTTTATTCTGTAACTTTTAGCTATCATTTATCATGTGCCACTTCTTTTTGTAATAATTACAAATTTTATTATTGAAGTTAGGCCTTAATTTTCCCCTTGCATAACCACTGTTACGCTTTACAGCCAGGCTCCCACGTGGCTCAGCCTACTCATCGAAGTCCTTTTTGCCAAAGCACGGGCATCCCACGTGGAGCGCATAGGACCTACCAAAGTCCATTAAATCCGAAGCACCGAAGCGGTTTCATGGAATGGACCTTCCGAAGCACCCTTTTTACCTGAGTGGCGATGCTCAATGAAGTAGAATCTGAAACTCAATTAAGACTGGCGACGACCCACATTTGATGATCTTGAATCTATGAAATCCTTTTGGAATGATTGCCTCTTTGGAGCCACTTTAGACAAGATGATCATCGATCACGAATTAACCCCATCACAACTCTTTTGTACGGAAGACAAATGATTGTATCACCTTAAGGGGAATAATAAATCTTGTAGTGATAATGAGATAGCCACCCCCCATATATCTCTAAACTTCATCGAATTCTTGGTAGTGGATAACCGGTCAGCTTACCATGAGGTGCTAGGTAGACTCGTCCTAAAAGACTTATAGGACATTACCTCCATTCATCACATATGCATAAAATTTCCTACTAAGCATGGGATTGCCATTGTTGGGGGTGACCAAAAAGGAGCACGGGAAAGCTACCAGAACTCGATAAGAAAAGCCAAACTCAGGGATGTCAATGTGGTGCTGATAGATACTGATATGTTGGATGTCGCAGGACGCCAAAATTTCAGTCAAAAAGACATTGAGATGACCCTTGAGCAGGTGGTCATACTCGATGAACTGGACCCACCTGTTATTGATTCTGAATTCCAAACAGTACCAGTGGAGGAGCTAGAAAGTTTTCCTTGGGTCCTCAAGACATTGTAGGTGGGAAAAGCTCTGCCACCGAAGGCTAAAGAAAGACTTAAGGAGTTTTTGTGTAGAAATCTTGATGTCTTTGAATGGAGACATAAAAACATGGTAGGCATTGACTTCAAGATTAGTTGCCCTGCATAGACTGAAGAGAAGGGACCTCAATCCAGAGAGATATGAAGTCGTGAAGGAGAAAATGTAAAAATTGATAAAGATCATCTTCATGAGGGAGGCCATCTACCCGAAATGGGTCTCAAACCCTGTTTTAGTAAATAAACACAATGGTAAATGGAGAATGTGTACCAACTTCTCCAACATTAACCAAAGTTGTCACAATGATAGTTTTTCCCTTCCAATGATAGACCAACTTGTGAACTCCACTGCTCGGCATGAGCTTTTAAGCTTTATAGATGCCTATTCAGGCTATAATCAAATCTCCATACATGCGGCGAACAAGGAAAACACATATTACATCACTGATAAGGGCATTTATTGCTGCAAGACAAAGCCCTTCGGGCTAAAAAATGATGGTACCACCTATCAGAGGCTTGTTTACAAAATGTTTGTTAACCTTATTGGCAAAACAATGGAGGTTTACGTGGATGACATGCTTGTGAAAAGCCTAAAGACAGATGACCATGTAAGGCACCTGAATGAAACTTTCTAAATTCTACGAAGGTACGGAATGAGGTTAAACCCACTCAAGTGTGCGTTCGGTATTGTATTCGTCAAATTCTTGGAATTCTTGGTCAACCAAAGGGGCATAGAGGCTAATCTAGAAAAAATTGAGCCTTGGTCAAGATAAGGTCTCCTAAAAAACTAAAGGAGGTGTAAAGCTTATCTGGGCGTGTAGCACTTTAAGATGTTTTGTCTCGAAAGCCACCAACAAATGTCTCTCCCTTTCTTTAAGATCTTACAAGGGAGCAAGAAGTTCCAATGAACGGAGGAGTGTGAAGCCAGGGACTGAAAAAGCTCCTAAGACAGGCCTTTATCCTTTCAAAACCCAAGTCTATAGAGATTTTGCTACTCTATTTGGTCATCTCCATTAAAGCCATTAGCACAGTTCTCATAAGAGAAGAAGATGCCCTCCAATTACCTATCTACTATGTGAGTAAGGCACTTTTAGCGATCGAAACCTACTATCATAGAAAATTTAGCTCTAGCTTTGATTAGAAATTGAGGTAATATTTCCAAACTCACACAATATTTGTATTAAATAACTTCTCGATCAAGCAAGTACTTCAGGAACCCAACACTTTGGGAGCTGAAATAAGCAGTTGAGCTCAACGAGTTCGATGTTGTTTTCAAAACAAGAATGGCCAACAAAGGCTAGGCCATCGCAGACTTTGCTGCTAAATTTGTTGCTGTCCTAGAGATGGATGAAATAATGGAGCTCGTAGAACCCTATACGTGGAACTTGTTCGTGGATGGTTTAAATGGGAAAACATACTCATGAGCGGATATGGTCCTGGTTGGCCCCGAGGGACACAAGTTCAACTGCGCAGTGAGGTTCGGGTTCTAGGCTACCAACAACGCAGCTGAATATCAAGCACTACTGTCCGGCTTAAGGTTGGCTAAAGAAATGCAAGTGAAAAGGTTGCTTATTAACAGTAATTCCCAATTGATAATTAGCTAGGTTAATGGCAACTTCACAGTAAAAGACAAGAGCATAGCCGCGTTCCACAAACTGGTGATGGATCTACTTCCATCTTTTGAAAACTCTAAGTTAGCTCAAATTCAGCTAACACCCACGTTGATATCTTGTCTAAGCTGGCTAGTAGCAAGGACTCGAAACTACTAACAATTGTATAGATCGAACACTTCTCAAAACCTGTTACTACTAAAGGTAAAAGAGGTAATGTAGGTAAAAGGAACGCCTATATTGATGCAACTTATAGTAGCCTTCCTTAAAGATCAAACCCTCACCGACAATAAAGAAGAAGCTTATAAATTTAGGAGAAGGGTAGTCCATTTTGTATTCCAGGATGAGGTGCTCTACAAAAGAGGTTTTTCCTTACCTTTCTTTGATGTGTTGGAGGGGAAGAAGCCACCTACATCCATTGTGAAATTCATGAGAGATTTTGCGGTAATCACGATAGAAGACTCGCATTGGCACCAAAAGCACTACGACAAAAATATTATTAGCCAACTTTGAAAAAGACGCAATCCAATTTGTGCAAAATTACGACAAATGTTAACATTTATCTCCTATCCAGAGACAACCCTCCTAAGGGTTAACAGCAGTATCCAGCCCATGGTCATTTGTCAAATGGAAAATTGACTTTATAAGCCATAAACCCAAGGGTACAGGTAGTGAAAACTCTGCTAGCCGGACCTTTGGTTAGAATCATGAAAACCAACACTTTTAAGTTTTTGTGAAAGAATATAATATGTCGGTTTGGAATTTCCCATTAAATTATTACAGATGATGGGTGTCAATTTGATAACAAAAAGGCCAAGGACCTGTGTGAAGAGTTCGGAATCAAGAGACACTTTTTAACACCTTACCACCCCTAAGCAAATGGACAAGTAG
Organism: Fraxinus pennsylvanica; assembly: GCA_912172775.2. Classification (NCBI taxonomy): domain Eukaryota; kingdom Viridiplantae; phylum Streptophyta; class Magnoliopsida; order Lamiales; family Oleaceae; genus Fraxinus; species Fraxinus pennsylvanica. Next base: position 1,239,170 of record OU503039.1, read on the forward strand.
AGACTGTAAATAAAATCATCAAGTATACTTCGAAAAGAAGCCGCCTCCAAGGGAGCATGGGTCGATGAACTACCACAAGCATTGAGGGCAATCTGGACTACAAGTCGGACCCAACTGGAAAAATCATGTTCTCAATTGATTTACCTTCTACCCGCTGATTGTAATTCAATAAAATATCTAACGACGAGTTGAGAAGACGTGAGCTCAATTTCCTCGATGAAATGAGTGATGAATCCCAAGTAAAACAAGCCGCATATCAAAAGAAGATGACCCGTTACTACAACGCAAGAGTTAGGAAAAGAACCTTCATGATAAATGACCTGATGCTCCACAGAGTTTTCTGATCCTCCAAAGAATGATAATAAGTACTTTAGGTCTAAACTGGAAAAGTCTGTACCGCATTAAAGAAGGGCCACAACCTGACACTTATTGGATAGAGGACCTGGATGGGAAGTTGCAACCTCGCCCGTGGAAGATAGAGCATCTTAGAATATACTACCAGTGGTTGTACTCTATAGCTAGAAGAACTTTTCCAGCCATTGTAAATTTTTCAAAATAATTTAATAAATGTACATTTTGTTTAGTACATCTAAAACACATGCCTCCCATGACGAAGCTAAGCGTTATGGGAGAAGTCCAGATATTAATGAATCATTTACCATGTACGAAAGCATGGGCGACTAGGAGACGAGGATCAAATCCCAAAAGAGATTACCTAATTGGTCCTCTAAGGCGTACAATGCATATATCCCATGACAAAGTTGTACATCATGGGAGAAGCCCATACATAGATGAACCATCCACCATGTACGGAAGCGTGAGTGCTTCAGAGATGAGGATCAGATCCTAAAAGAGATTACCTCATTGGTCCTCCAAGACGTACAACACAAGCCTCCCAAGACGAACACAAGCATCCCAAGACGAAGTTGAATTTCATGAAAGAAGTCCCTACATGGATGAATCATCCACCATGTACGCAAGTATTGGTGCCTCACAAATGAGGATCAGATTCCAAAATAGATTATCTCATTGGTTCTTCGAGGCATGCAACACAAGTCTCCCATGACAAAGCTGAACATCATGGGAGAAGCCCCTACATGGATGAACCATCCACCATGTACGGAAGCGTAGACTCCTCAAAGATGAGGATAGGATCCCAATTAGTCCTTCGAGGCATACATCACAAGTCTTCCATGATGAAACTAAATACCATGGGAGAAAACCCCTACATAGATGAATCATCCACCATGTACGAAAGAGTGGGCACCTCGAAGACGTGGATTGGATCCCAAAAAGGATTACCTCATTGCTCGTCCGAAACGTACATCATAAGTCTCCCACAACAAAGCTGAACGTCATGGGAGGTAAAATAATATTAAAGTTTAACGTATTTTGAAAGTTAATCATGTTTCAAATGTTTGAAGGATAATTCATCTTTGGAAGTCATTATATTTACTTCAGTTCAACTTCCACACCTTATGGAGGTCCTAATACTTGTAAGTTATATTGTCTAAGTTATGCACTTTATGGAGATCCCAATATTTGTAAGTTATATTGTTTAAGATGAATTATATTTGCTATGACCATTACTGAAGCCACAACTAAAAAACAAAAAGTTAACGAAATATGTACTTCATTAATAAAGAAATTTGTACAAAAGAGAGACTCAGCCATTACATAGAAAATAAAATAAATAATCATATACTATGTAGGAGGTGGCAGGGAGTCTGATGCCTCTATCGTAGGTACGTCAGCCGTTAGAGCTTCTTTTCCTGAAGCTTCGTCTTCAAGAGTGCCTTTTTGATATTGAGCCAACATTCTCTTTCCAAAGCTTCTATCGTTAGCTTCTAATGATTGTTTGAAGTTTCAATCTTCTTTGTCAATGAAACCACTTTGCACTAAAATTCATATACATCCCCCTTCAGAGCTTCAATTTTTGCTAAGACAAAATCCAACTTAATTGCCTCTTCAGTTCACTGTGCCATTAGCTCTTCGGCCTCAGCTTTCATCTTTTTCAACTCTTCATTTGTTGAGACCAATTCTTCAAACGTCTCTTGATTGCACGTCTGAACGTCCTTCAGAACCTCTTAGCACTCCAAGGTGACGCCAAAGGCCCTAGCACTTTGGATTACCAAGGTAGCCATCAGATCTACTACATCACAGGTAGAGACATAGTTCTGCTACCTCTCAGTTCAAAACTTGTAAAAATTTGCAGTTGCACCTTCGACCTCAAATGGAAGCATGTCCATTACTGTTGGGGCAATCTCCTCATCTTGCCTAACCAAAAATCTTCCAAACTTTCCAGGGGTCATCACCACTGGAACCTTTTTCATAGCCTCGGAGGTCTGCTCTAACTCTTTCATAGCCTCTTCACTTGCCTATTTTGCCTTTTGATCCTTCGAAACATTGAAAGAAGCCTACATCAATCAACATTGAAATAAGCCTGCATCAACTTCGAAGGTGGAGGAGGTGGGGTTTGCTTGGCAGCTAGGACATCGGTTGTCCAAAACTTCCCAGAAGCAGGGCTAGTGATGTGGAATAATTTTATTTTCTTCAGTGGCTCCTCCAATTTCCCTTTGCCCTTATCTATCATCTAGGCCCCTTCGTTCTAAATTTCCCTTGACTTGCTTATCACCTCTAGAAGAGGACTTCAAAGCCTTGAAGCTAACTGTGGAAGTATCTCTCAATATAGAAGTCGTGTCAGGTTTGGGTATTTCTTTCTCCTAAAGTCATATGCAAATAGTAAAGACTACGTTAAAATCAATACAAAGTACTGAACATTAACATCGAGCCTCAATATTTACCTTTTGAGGCTATCAATCTAAAGTTCGGGAAAAACTTGCTTTGGTCAATTAGGCAATCAAAATGGCGTGATGTTTGAGGATGTCTGTAGATTTCTTCGATGACGTCCCACTCATCCTGGGAAAGTTCGAAGCGATTCCTTGAAATTGCAAACCAATGAGTGTCAAATAAACTTATAAGCAAATGACATATTTTTTCAAGAAAAAGGACTCACGAACTTTAGAATACTGGGTCGGCAGATTACAGGCAGGGGCCTTATCTCTCTCAACCATTGCCACTTATCCCTGATTCGAAACCACAACTCATTTTACCCTTTTATAGAAGAAGGCAGACTCACTACAAAAAGGGCACGGGCCTCCTAAGGAGTCATGTAGTACTACCCCTTAGACTTTCCTTTCCCAAGGACCTGGAGTTGGAAAAGGGACTGGAAGACGTGGAGGGGCATATCTTCGCCAAGCAAGATTTCATTCCAAAGGAAGTATGCCCCAAATAACTAGCTCCACCCATTTGGCAATAAATGGGTGGGAGCCAACATATAGAACCTCAGCATCGACCTAAAAAATGGGTACAGAGGTAGACGCATACTCGCCCTAAACAAAAATTCACTAACTGCTACACATCCAGATCAAATGGCAGGCACGTTCGTGGGTTTTGGGCTCTAAGAGTTCTATGGAATTTGTGATTCTATATTTTTCTCTAAGTTCAACCAATCTATAAAAGTTCATAGCAGATGGGTTTCTTGGAGCCCCCACCCCACCTCGTAATCAATGTGACCTTCACTTATGNCCCCCCCCCCCCCCCCCCCCCCCCCCCCCCCCCCCCCCCCCCCCCCCCCCGACATAGTCTGCTTCCTAATATTAGCAATGGTTATCCTCCCACTGCTAGCACTCGACCCAGAAACTAATGAAATTGAAAAAAAAAAAGATGAAAAGGATGGGAAGACATAGAAAATTTTAGAGAAGTTACCTAAATAAAGAGAAGTACTAGGAACGTGGTGTCGCCTAAGAATAGAAACAGTCAAAAAGTTTTTGGAAGCTAAAAAGATTTGAAGATTTTTTGCAAAGGTAAACAGTCAAAACAATGGCAGGTTTTTGGCTTTTATACGAAGGGGAGATAAAGCACAAACATTGGATTAAGATCCACTCCATCTAAATCGTCCATTTTTAACCATATCTGAGGTGTTGAATTCAAAAGGTTTCTCTTAACACCTTAAATTGATGTGTGTTTCTTATGTATGACGCGTCGACCTCAAAGTGCAGTAGTGTGGCCATCATTACACATTTAATATATGACGGTTGTACGTGTATTGGAAGTTGAAAACTTTCAGTTGTCTTTTCTTGGTAACGCACAAAAACATCAAATCATTGGCACTATTATCAAAAGCATAATTTATTTTCATTAAAAAATGAGCTTTAGCAGCTCAACACTTCCCTGCTTCGGCTCATCAAACAAATTTCCGCTATTTTCAAAACAAGGAGTTTTAGTAGTTCAACACTACATAAGGATAGGACGACATATGAGAATCGGGTTCAATTTTGATCTCTAACTATGATATCAATATCTATACTTGGACTTGAGGGACTATTGTGTTGTCAAAAACCTAAACATGAATTCCACTCAAGATAGAAGTCGACGTAACATGAATAACCATACCTGGACCTGGACACTTTACCACCAAGGCTCCCACGTAGCTCAGCTAACCCACCAAAGCCTTTTTTGTTGAAACCATGTGGCATCCCACGTTGAGCTCATAGGACTTGTCGAAGCCCTCTTTTTTCCGAAGTGGCGAGGCTCAATAAATTAGAATCTGAAACTCAATTAAGACAGGGGACAACCCACATTTGAAGATCCCGAATCTATTAAATCCTTTTGGAATGATTGATTGGACTTTTATAACGAGTAAAAAGGTCAAAGTCTTGTTAGGGTGACTTCCATTTTATGTCAACCCACTGAAGCCATTTTTGTCGAAGCCATGTGGTATCCCATGTGGAGCACATAGGACTTGCCAGAATCCACTAATTTGAAGCACCAAAGAGATTTCATGGAATGGACCTGCCGAAGCCCTCCATTTGTTGAAGTGGCGAGGCTCAATGAATTAGAATTTGAAACTCGATTAAGACTTGGGACGACCCACATTTGAAGATCCTGAACCTATGAAATCCTTTTGAAATGATTGATTAGACTTTTATAATGAGTAAAAGGGTTAAAGTCTTGTCAGTATAAGTTATAGAACGGCTACCCCTTTTTGGGAGCATTTAATGTACAACAAGCTAATTTGGTCAAAATCGATACCTAGGTTAATATGTCTCGGTTAAACAGATGAGGCCACGTGTCCCCTCATCCAATGAATACTATTTCACATGTAACACTAAGGGGTTGATGCTAATATGTCAACTACAAGCTATACATTCTCTCTTTTTGTTTGGTCTCTGGTTTTTAATGTTTGATATTTGATCTTGACCTTTAGTTTGGTTCTTTACCAATAGTTCATTATCATGTAACTTCGCTCATAGTATGAACATATTCGTCTCGTGTCATAAAGTTCCTCATACATTCAAACTCTAGATATTATTGACTAGTAATCTGTTTGCATGTGTTAGAATTAACTTGTGAAGACACGAGTGGGCCCGATATCTGTTGTCCACGACAACAATGCGAAAAAAGAGGTCAACAACCACCATCAATAACATTAAGTAAATATCACAAATGTACAAGAACAAAAGATAATTGATAGAAAAAATGAGAATTCACTTAAATATGAAGAAAGAATATAAAGATATCGTGTTTAAAATATTGTTTAACTTGACTAAATTACAATGAAGAACTAACTATATATAGGGAATGCTTCAAACTGTTTCTAGATTTATAGATGAAAAGAATGCTGAAAACGCGTTAAAAAGTGAAACGGGGCCTGGCCCAGATGTTACAGTCGCTTGAGCATTGGGCAAGCACCAAGCGAGCTTCAGCTCCTTGGTTTTCGGACTCAAGGGGGAAGGCTAGCAGAAAAGCGTCGAAAATTTCTCCTTGATCCATATCTTGACATTTTCAAGTTCAACACAAATTTCAAACACCCAATTGAACTCCCATTTTGAATTTCAACTAATATTGCCAAATAAACTTCGAATAGAATTCCCAAACAGCATTCCAAATAGAATTTGGATCATACCCTAATTCTAACAGTATCTCTCTCCATTAAGTTCTCTATGTTGAGATAGGTGTCTAATAGTGATAGGATTAACTCTAATTTATAATATTTTGTTTTTTTTCTATTAAATAAGTATTATTTATATATTTTGATTTAGTTGTTCATTACATATTTGAGTAAGCAATTAATGATCATCAATAGCATTACAAACATGGTGTTTTCTGTTAGCCACAATCCTTCGGTTTTCAAATTGGAATAAGGATTTTAGTGAAGTACAAATGAGAAGAATTTGTCCTAGATCGAATAATAGATTTTGGCATTCTATTTGGGTCAAAGAATTAGTTACTTTACAAATTTGCATACGCTATTTATCTTGACCGTAGTGATCGTTCATTCGAGGAGTAATGACATGGAAACACCTAAAAATGTATAGAATGGACCAAGACAAGTGTTGATAAATTTATAGCGGACCGTGCTAATGAATAATAATACGTGAATGTCTTATGAATGACTGAAATCCGTTACGGAATAGTGGTTAATACTCGTGAACTTAAAGTTCTTTGATATGTCAATAAGTGAGTAATTCATTATGGTCATCACATCAGTGTTGATAGCTAATATGTATCAAAGTGGTGAATGCGTATTAGCATTCAAAATACATCACTTTATTCGAGAGGTAAATTAGTCCACTTGAGGATTTTCTTAAGAGAACAATTTAAATTTGAGCTCAATATTTGTGGATACTCAAATCATTAATTGTGTGATCTTATCACAAAAAAAATACTTCAAAAATGTGAGTTGCAATTGCTGTA
>OU503039.1:1311995-1344519 GCA_912172775.2 Fraxinus pennsylvanica
ATAAAAAATAAAAAAATTTATTTAGTTTCGGTTCTTATTCGGTTCTTCGGTTCTTGGTCTAGACCCGAGACCCGACCCAAACCCATCGGTTCTCGATTCGGGTACCCGTTCGGGTATTTAATTTATGAAGAACCACTCGGTTCGGTTCGGTTCGGGACTTTTGGACACCCCTACTATTAACTTGAAAATTGAATTTTGAAAAATAAAATGCAAAATATGAATTTGTTGAAAATAGCTCTGAAAGGCCTTGAATACTGTTCCCAACAATTCACGCAAGCAGGAAATACAGTTGTGTGGGTCCACACATCATTGGAATTACAGATTTAAATAACTGAATGTTATACACTTGGAAAGCAGTTGATAATAAAAAATAAAATTGATATCCTTTTATCAAAAAAGTTAATTATCTAACTAATGAAAGTGTGATAAAATGATTAGCAAAACCATCATCCCATGCAATGGCAATTCATAAGCAAACAACATTAAAGACAATTGAGAATCTTAAATTACAATCTGATTACAATTCATAAGCAAACAACATTAAACCATCATCTCATTTGAAAAATTTTAAGAATCCTAATCAATAATCATCAAATCAATATTTTTAAAAGAGTATTCATCAAGAAGATTAGTGGTCTGTGTGCAGGTCTTTTTGTATAGAAAATCATCAAGAAGATATACAATTTTCATCTATCTCTTTTCAATGGTATCAAGAGTCGATAGTTTTTCATTAAATCGGCCCCAAAATTACCTGAGTGCGTGATCTTAGACATGAGATCATTCGAGGCAAGAAGAAGACGTGTGCATACAAATAAGGACATAAAAATAAAAATGAAAAACTTTATCTATTGTTAAACACTTCATCAAGCGAAAAGCGCTGAGGCTACTCTATCTTATGCCGTTCCTTACATTGTCAATGGGAAAAAAATTATGACCAGAGTACTGGGAAATTGTCATTGAATGGACAATCAAAGGATTTATGGCAATGGCAATTAAACTTATTTTCATAGAAAAAGAAAGACTGGCAGATTGAAATAGCAATCGGAATAGAAGTCAATAATCTTTTCGCAAGTTTTTGAGCCACATTATCATTCTTCTACTCATTTTCAATCACACATTCTTTAATAAAATAATATTTTACATCATATTAATAATTTTTTCTTCCTTTTTCAACTACATATTCACCATCACATCACAAAAAAAAAAAACATTCTTTCCATTTTAATATGCATTACACACACTAGAATAAAACCGGTTTACAATTGTCCAAATATCGAAGGATTCCATTGATATGAAAACTGAAAGAAATGTTGTGGACAAGAATAAAAGTTTTAAATTTGTATACAAAGTAAAAAATGGATAAAAGAAGAAGATTGCTGCTAATTTGTACTCATTCTTGATAAATTATTACTGCTAATTTGTACATATTCTTGATAATTACTTTGAGAGAGATCATATGTCAAGTAATTTAGCTTCTTCCACTTGTCCGGAATGACAAGAATATTCTCTAATGTTGATAATTCACCTTAAGAAAACCTCTTTCATTGGAGATTAGGGAAAGAATTTTATAAAATATATAAGACCAATAGAGGAGTCTTTTCTCTATATTTCGTTCTTGTTTTGTGTCGAAGTCTAATCACCAAATAGGTATAGTTCTGATATTAGAATTCAACAGCCCTAACTGCACTGCAAATACTATCAAGAAAGTGATGAAATCAGCTTAAGTCATGTGATCAACAAACGAAACTTTTACCTTTTATATAATAAAATTAATTGACTTACAAATGAAAGTATTGATAAAATGATAAGGAAAATACCCATGCAATGCAATGCAACGCATAAACAAATATATTCGCATTCTCCTATTCATTTTCAAATACATATTTTTCAATAAAATAATATTTTTCATTACATCAATAATTTTTCTTTATTTTTCAACCAATATTGACCATAACAACAAAAAAAAAAAAAAAAAAACATTCTTTCCATTTTAATATGCATCACACACACTAGAATAAAACCGGTTTACAATTGTCCAAATATCGAAGGATTCCATTGATATGAAAACTGAAAGAAATGTTGTGGACAAGAATGAAGAGTTTTAATTTGTATAGAAAGTAAAAAATGGATAAAAGAAGAAGATTGCTGCTAATTTGTACTCATTCTTGATAATTATTACTGCTAATTTGTACTTATTCTTGATAATTACTTTGAGAGAGATCATATGTCAAGTAATTTAGCTTCTTCCACTTGTCCGGAATGACAAGAATATTCTCTAATGTTGATAATTCACCTTAAGAAAACCTCTATCATTGGAGATTAGGGAAAGAATTTTATAAAATATATAAGACCAATAGAGGAGTCTTTTCTCTATATTTCGTTCTTGTTTTGTGTCGAAGTCTAGTCACCAAATTGGTATAGTTCTGATATTAGAATTCAACAGCCCTAGCTGCACTGCAAATACTATCAAGAAGTTATGAAATCAGCTTAAGTCATGTGATCAACAAACGAAACTTTTACCTTTTATATAATAAAATTAATTGACTTACAAATGAAAGTATTGATAAAATGACAAGGAAAATACCCATGCAATGCAACGCATAAACAAATAACAAGAAACAAGTTTGAGAATCTGAACTTATAATCTGATTAGGCCACTCTCCTCATTAAAAAATATTAAGAATCTTAATTCCTAATTAATAATAGCTTATTTTCAGGAAAAAAAAATGAAATATGCGTAGGCCGAATTGAAATAGCGTCCAGAAAATAAGTCAATTATTCTCCATCAATCAATCTTTATGCCGCTTATGTATAAAAAGGATATACACGATTCACAATAAGGAAAAATTCCATTGATATGAACAATTCATTGAAGGACAAGCATGAAGAGTTTTAAATTGAGCAATGCTTGATATACGTAAAATGTTTTTACAAAAAACTAACCTACACACACATTGGTGGGTCCCGCATCAATAAAAAAATGCCATAACATACACCCACCCACCCCGCCATTGTGTCTGTCGGTAAATTTTACAAAAGAAAAAATCTTCTGGCCAAATAAAATTCTCCTTTTAAATTTGTATATTACAAATAAAATTAGGTCCCTGTTTGAGCCACATTATTTTTTCATTCTCAATTTTGTACTCATTTTCAATCACACATTTTTTAATAAAATAATATTTTCCATCACATCAATAACTTTTCCTTCTTTTTCAACCATATGTTCCCCATCACATAAAAAAAATGCATTCTTGGAGAAAAAATGTGCACCAAACAGGAGCACGTAACAGCAAAAATTTAATACTAATTTGTACTTATTCTCATAAGCATCAATAGAGAATAAGATTTAAAAAAAAATTGTGAAAATATTGTTCTTTCACAATGAAGGAGACCTGTGGGTCCCAAGTAGACAGATATTGATAATTATTCTTCAATATTAATAATATATTTGGCATGTAATTCTCCAAGAAGACTTCAAGAAGGAAATGGGACTTCTCATGGAACTTTACCATCATAAAATTCTATTTAATATGAAGACAATAGAGGAGTCTTTCTTCTATATTTTATTCTTGTTTTGTGTCAAAATCTATCACCAAATTGATATATATAAATGATACTTGACATTGGAACTCAACAGCCCTCAAATACAAAAAAGAAAATGATGCAATCAGATGGAATTCTTCCCTCCTGGGAAACCTTTAACCTTACAGTTACAAGCTCAAACCTTGATCAAAGCAAATTTTGCGATCCACAATTGGACTTCTTCATGGGGGATGATCTTGATTTTTCCCCTTCATTCAATTCACCTGAAGAATCCTCTGTGATTTCTCCTAACTCACATATTCCAATCATGTTTTATAATGGGTACTTTGATATTCCAAATTTGGGCGATGAAATTCTGATGACTTCACCCATGGAGGGATTGGAGACTATTTCAAGTGGAGAAATTGCAGAAATTTGTGGATGGATAAATGAAAGAGAGTGTGACGAAAATTCGTCACCAATCTCCATGGATGGAGAAGAATATAGTCCTTGTTTTTCATTGGAATCTAGTGAGAATTCAGTGGCGTTTCCTTTAACAAACGAATCAGAAACATTGCCAGGAGTCATGGAAATAGACAGCGAATCGAGTCTCCATCACCTGATAAGGGCTTATGGAGAGGCAACAGAGAATGGACAGAAGGAGCTTGCGCAGGTGCTTTCGAACTCCATAGAGGAGAAGAGCAATCCCCTAGGGAAGACAATGGAACGCCTGGCCTTCTATTTATTCCATTCGAAAGAAAATCAAAGCAACTACCTGAGACAAGAATCAGTCAAGAATTTTAGCGAAGCGTTCAAGGCATTCTACCAAGGCCTCCCGTATGGGAGATTTGCTCATTTCACTGCCAACTCGGCAATCCTAGAATCTATGCCGAACGATGCAGCAACACTGCATATAGTAGATTTTGATATTGGAGAAGGGATACAATGGCCTCCGGTCATTGAGGCCATAAGTCGAACACATAAGGCACTGAAATTGACAATGATAAAATCGGCTGATGCATTCAACTTTCCTTGTTGGGATGTTGAGTGCACAAAAAGACAGCTCCAAGATCATGCCAGAGAATTCGGTCTGAAACTACAAATCGAAGAAAAGAGTGTTTCAGATCTAGCAAGTGAATTAACCAGGATGAAAAAGAGAGAACGAGGCAGAGAGTGGTTGGTGTTCAACTGCATGTTTAGACTTCCGCACATGGCTAGAATGAGGCGGAGGAGCCATGTCAAAGAGTTTCTAAAGGTAGCCAAGGAAATACTAACCCAATATGGAGCCTCTGCTGGAATGGTGACTCTTGGTTATGGAGAAACTGAGTTTTATTCAAGAACTTGTTCAGGTTATAGTTCATTCTTCGATGAAATTTTGAAGCACTATCAAGCACTGTTCGAATCGTTAGAACATAGCTTCTCAATTCATCTAGCAGATGCAAGAACAGCCCTAGAGTGTCTTTTTCTAGCACCTCATATGAGCTCCCAATCTTGGTTCCAAGATTGGGAGGAATTAATAGAATGTTCTGATCTTCGATTAGAAACCGGATTGGAGTGCAGGAAACTGAGCCAAGGAATCTTAGTCGAAGCTAAACAGATCGTAAACCAAACAGGGGATTCTTACACGGCGAGAATCAGTGGACAGAGAGAAAATGAGATGGTGTTGGAATGGAAGGGCACACCTCTGGCAAAAGTTTCCTCTTGGATGTGAAGAAGAAACTAGAAATCATTCTAAAGGAAAAAATACTAACCCTCTGGTCCCTCTCTTGAGGAAGTTGCTATATATTCGGATTCTTTGTTTTAGTTCTAGTCTCTTACTGATAAATCATGTAAAATATGTTGTACAAACATGAAGAAGAGAACAAATAATATAATCTAGCTTAATCCGTTAACTACATCGTATTTTTTTTTTTTAAATTTTTGATAATTTATTTTATTGCCTCATTCATAATTCATTAGATCGAAACAAATAATTTTAGTTGTCATTTTCTATTCTAATGAAATTTCGTGAAATTTTCTATTTAAAATATTGAATTCTAAANGGGCGCCACACCCTTTACTTATTCCCACTCTGGGGCAAAATTCTCCGTCCCGTCCCACCCCGAATACCGGATTAAGCGAGTAATCCCCGCCCCGTTCGGGGTGAGGCCTCGCGGATATCGAGTTTGTCGGGTTTTTTTTGTCATCCCTACGTGGCGTGTTGGTGCATCGTGGCTGAGTTCTCACAATTAAGATTTGGGATTTTATCTTAACTCGTTAAGAAAAGTAACCTAAACTCTTATATATTGGTCTATATTTTCATTTTTATTTGATGTGGGATTTATACCTTAACATTGACAAGCCTCTTTTTTCTGTTTTATTTCCTCATTCATTCCAATGTTTGCTTAATCAGTCCGGTCTGTTCCTTAATCTTTATGGACTGCTTAAATTTGTTTCCTTATTCCTTCATGACTTTTTGTTAGGATTTCCTAACATTATTTGTAAATTATAATTACAGATGGACTTTGAAATATAAAGAAAACTGCACATAGAGAGTATTTCTCTCCCAGAACTTATCTTGGTTGTTACTTGATTGTCGTGGTTGAGGTTTTATCTATTTTTTCACTACATCAATTGGTATCATAGATGTGTCTACATTCTTGAAGATGGTTCAAGGGTTTCATGGTAAAGGAAGTGTGGTGCCCAGGCATATGATGGGAACGGTGAAGACAAAATAACCTTGATTCGTCAGTCCATTGAAGCTTTCGTGCAGTAAGTCGGAGATATTGCATTCCAGCGACAAGACTTGAACCGACAATTGCAAGACGTGCGAGATGCATGTGGTTGTGGTGGTTGTGATTCGAGGAGGTGTGTCTACAGAAATCAACGCGATGATGCTTCTTCATGTAAAGGCAGCGATGGTGCTCCATGCAGGGTTGAATCCAAGCATGGAGGAAGGTTGGATTGGCCATCGACAATGATGCAGTTCAAATTATAACCCATTTGTACTTTTTTATTCTTTTATTTTTTTAAAAATTAGATTATGTATATATACTGTATTGCATCTTTTATAATATTTAATTTATTTTATGATTTGTTACATGACCATTTTTAAATACACATTCATACAATAAAAATATTCTACATATATACAAAAAAAAAAATCATACTTTTTAACTCCATATTTTCTTAAAAATCACTGTTTAAATTTTTATTTATTTATTTTCCAAAATGATTGTCAAACAGTCTCTAAATTTTTCAAATGGGGGTTGACGAAAATTTGGTCAACCAAATGTCTTTTGTATGAAAGTTTGTGTTTGATGGATATTATTGAGGAATTAATGTATTTTAAATAGTGATACGATGTAAAATATGTATTTAAAAAGTAAGGAAATATTTTTGATATGATAAAAAATATTATTTTATTAAAAAATGTGTGGTTGAAAATAAATTTTGAAATAATGTATTTTGAAAAAATTCGTAACAAACTGGACTAACTCACTCAACGCCATTCAAATGATTACGTAGTACAATTATGTCAAATTTATCCTTCTGAAATAAATATTGAGTCACACGCGAATTGTTCAATTACTCTTTTACTTGCAAATGTGTAATACAGAAGTTCTTTTCTATGTATAGGTTTAAAATGAAGATACTACAATTTGAAAGTTCGAATCTTGGGAGATTATACGAGGCATCTGCTGCAAATGTACCTAAATCAATTGAGTGTATTGAAAACTAGCGCTGCAGATTTCTGATAGGGAAAGCTACAGTAGAAGACCCTCCGCCTCTTCACCTCTCAACACTCCGTCTAGTTGTTCAGTTCTTGCCGAACATAAATCAATTGAGCATCAGAAGAGTTCCCACTCAGTGAAGACAAGAAATTGTGAAAGGTACTATACTATAGTTATTTTTCTTTTTTTAAATTTCATCATTCTTTTGTTATATTTATATTTAGCTGAATGTCTTCAATGAATCGTGTCAAATGTGAATTTTCTATGGCTGTTAAGTTTATTCAGGAAAATCAAGATTTATCAATTTTAATTAATTTATGGAAAATCTATAGCGGTATTCATGGAAATCTTTAGTGGTATTTATTTGCCATATAAATATTACATATTTTTAAATTTCCCTCGGACAGATAGAGGGAGGGAAGGGTCGAATTGAACTAGGGTTTTGAAATCCAAAGCTTTCGTATACTCTGAATCTATAAACAAACTCCATTTCTTATCCAAATTTTGAATTTTTCGGTTTTATTTTATTTTATTTTTTTTAATGGATAGCCATTTATTGGTATTCACAATGTGAAACATGAACTTGCAGGTAAAATGAAATCAGTTTATATATCTGTTTATAATTTTCAAGCAACTTTTCTTTCTCAAGTTTTAATTTATTTATTTAATTTTTTTTTTTTAGTTTCGCATAGTTATTACGGGAAGAATGGAGAGAAAGAATGGTTCTTCTTTGCACAAAGGGGTATAAAATATGAAAATGAGAAAATACTAAATCGTGGATATTGGCAAGCAATAAGTGATGATGTAACCATCATAGAGAATGCAGAATGGTGAAACTCTTGGGTTTTGAAAGACTCTTCGAGATCAGGGAAAATTACCAAACGGTGTCCAGGCCTCTTGGGTTATGCTTGAATTTAGTCTAAATAATCCTCCACCAGATTGTTGCAGATGACCCAAAGGTAAATAATTTTTTTTTCTTCTAATTATATGATATTTTCCTAGTAACATCAAACTAATAATTAGAATCCTGAGAATTTAAAAATTCTGAATTAACATATCTTGAATCAAGGAAGATTTAACTAATATGCTTATTATGCAGTAATAAGAATAAGATGACTTTAATTCATCTATACTCTAATTTCTGAATACAATGCAATTTAGTAAGTTAATTTATATTGTTTTTGTCCTCCTAAAAATCCTCTTAGAAGAAAGAGATGTTGAACATATTATTTCCCACTTCTACAAATGAGTTGAATTATTTCCTTCTTTCTAATTATCATCATATATATGTATAGGGACTATGCTTAGTGTGCTTTAAATTACAAATAGAAACATGCTTGAATACCATAAATTTACTCATTTTGAGATTGCTTTATTTAATGGGAAAATTGCAGCCTTATAATAGGGAAGACTGCCAATCCCTTGGTTGGGTTCTTCGAATAGTTTCATATGCTTTTCATTTTTCCCTTTGTATTGAGGTTTTATTATATTCCTCTTCTTTATTAAGACACTTTTAGTTAAGATCTTTTACTACTTGCAAGTGACAAGATCAAAATATAGTGAGAATCTATTATTTTTTAGCCATGAAATAGAAACATCACCTTTCAAAAAAAGTAGATACAAGTTAAACATAGGATTTCTTTGATGAATTGAAACGCAATGCAGCTGGAATTTTGGAAATTAGAACTCTTTATTCCTTTTAACCTTTTATGCTCAGACTCTTTGAAATAGTCGGAGTACCCGTGTAGGAGACGACACGACACGATATGAGTATGAGTATGGGATATGTGTCGGATCCTTCAAGTTTCAACCGGACACTTCGTCGTTTTTACTTTTTTTTTTTCTTTTCCTTTATTTTCCTTTTCTTCTTCCCGTTTCTACTCTCTATAAACCTAGCATTGTCGTCTAGAGGGTGGAGAAAGGCGGAGGCGCTTGGTTTTACCTTTCTTCTTCTTCTTCTTTTCTCTTTCTCTTTCTCTATAGGTGGTCTAGGGTTTTGTTTGTATAAAATGAAAATGGGTTCCATATAATGCTACTTAGTGATCCACTAAGTCCAAATTGCAATCTAATCCCTCATTTTCTATTTTATATAACATTTAGTAATTTCCATAATTGAAAACTGAATCCTAAAATTCTATTTTATTCGTCTTAACCCTTTATTCAATATCAATTTCCTTCTTTGTGAATAATTGATTTTGGTTTATTCAAAATGATGTTGGATTAGTAAAAAAATTAA
Source organism: Fraxinus pennsylvanica (assembly GCA_912172775.2). Taxonomy (NCBI): domain Eukaryota; kingdom Viridiplantae; phylum Streptophyta; class Magnoliopsida; order Lamiales; family Oleaceae; genus Fraxinus; species Fraxinus pennsylvanica. The sequence goes on from OU503039.1 coordinate 1,321,467, forward strand.
AGTTTAAAAGATGTACCCCCGTACGAGTGTCTGAAATTGGACTCTTTTTAACCATGCCCCCGTATTCTACATTTTAGAAAATAAAATATCTGATACTTAGATACGTACCCATACCCCGAGTTCGAGCATCATAACTTTTAAACAATTGTAGAAACTTTGTTCTTTGTCTAAAACAGTGTGGTCTAATTATATCGTCAAGATGAAGGGGAAAATCTTGAAGGAAAAATCAAATGGATTCAATTTTTTTAATTCCATCAAAAAAAAAAAAAAAACCTACACTGCAAGTTATATGAAGAAAAAGAGAATGCATAACATCGAAATATCCATTTTTGTTGTTACCTTTTAATGTGGGGGCTGCAGTGATTAAAAAAATGGATAGAACTCCAAATAACTGTAAAAAGCATTAAAACAGAAGAAAAACAGATAACACAAGGAAAGAAGTAGATATATCAAAGGTTATAGAGACGTGAAAAACTAAATGGTGATGCGAAAGAAGATGATGGGGTATAGGAGGAATTAAATGATTGCGATTCTGATGAGTACTAAGCAGGAAAAAAAAAATGGGGCAGGCATCAATCTTTTCGAAGTGAAGACGGTATTTTTGTAGATGATCTAAATATTAATCTTGATGTACATTTTAAACTTTAATGAAAATATTTGTGCACTGTATTGATATTTGCATATGAAACTTGTACAATATTATTCGAATTTTTAAACTTCTATACAGAAATTTCTTAGTTGTCTCATTCTAGAAGGTATGCTCACACTTGGGGTTAATGTCAAACTCAAAATCACTACATCAAACAAAAATGCAAGATTGTCTTAAAATTTGGAAATTCATGGAGTTTCCATTAATTATTTATATTTTCTTCTTTGGACTCTATCATGAAGTAGCGAGTATATTTTAGACGGCTACCCCTTTCACCAATTGCGCATTATAATGATAACTCTTGCTTCAGAATTTTATGGCAGGTAGTGATTGTTTTTCTTTCGTTTCTTATCATTTCCATATGTTCTTCAGTCATCTAATTATAGTTAATGGAGTCCCAACTTAAAGAACTTGTTAATTTCACTTTTCGGCCACCGAAGTCAAAAGGCACTTTATTGGTTGTAAGAATATTGTTCAAGATGATATCTTAGTAAAGTTGAGAGTTCGAAATATTTAAGTAAAATTTGGTCTGTTGATTGAAGTGTCATGGCCCTAAGGCTGAGTTTAAACATTTTTTTATTCTACCACTAGCTTGAGGTTAATTTTCTTGAATCAATTTGAATCTTACCAAAATAATATTACAATTAATTGAATTCTCAAGTCTAGAGGATTGCTTATTCACAGGCTATATTATGAGCTTATATTGAGTCCTTGACATCCGAGATCGATCTAAACATTTATAATGCCAGCTTCGTGTCTAATCATTCTTAATTTAATTTCAAACTTCTGTTTCATACCATGATCAAATTTGAAACCATTAATCTAAAAACTGCCAAAAAAAATTGCTGAAAAATATTAATATGAAAAGTTACAAATACCATGACCATGTGTGTGCATCATTTTGTGGAAATCTTGCTCAACTCTTGGTAACACAGACTCTCCACTGTCATGTACGTGTAGCAAAACAACTGGACAATACATATTTCAGTTTAAGAGGAAGAGAATAGTGAAAGATCTTGAAAAAGAAAGAAACTATTCTTGCTTTACCCTCTTACCTGTAAATTTTGTTTTCTTAAAAGTCGTAGTTTCTAGATTTGGATAAATAATTAAAAAAAGAGTTCCAGAAGTGGTAATCAATGAGTTGTTGGAAGTACTACAAATTGCATATTTGAAGATAAACGAAGAGAAATCAGGGCTTGCACTGGTGGCATGTTAGGTATCATTGACTTGGGATTAAGAACGGAAATCTTTGTTGTTTCCTGTTCACCAATTTGCTCCAATGTTGACTCAACAATTGTTTTTGACTGGGGTCAATAGTTTCTGTTTTAAAGGGAACTGCGCTTTTTCTCCAAGAAGCGGCTATACTAGATTGTGACACCTGGCCTATTTCCTCACCATTGGATGAAGGGTTTCTAGAGGCTCCAATATAGCCCATTAGGTTGAAACTAATAAGGTATTCTGTTTTCTGTCAACGCAGCTTTCTTAGTTTCCTCTCTCAATCTGATCTCTTTTACTTTCTCTCTGATACGCAAAATTGAGTGTTTTCTAATATTGTAAAGGAGTTAGGTTAGGATTGTTCGTTTTGTGATTGAGTTTATGCCTTTGCATTGTGTTTTTTAGTGGCGGAACATCCGGGCCTAAGGGTGAAAAATCCTCTTTGTTCATTTTACATTCTTGCATTATTTTTGAATTCTTGATGCTGGTTTGATATCATCTGGGACCACCAGCGGTATCAAAGTGTTTGGGTGAGGATTTCTTGGTCTGTTTGTAGATCTGGAAATATTTGGTAAAAACCATCAGATCGAAATTAGATCCATATATCCATAGCTTAAATTGTTGATTCTTGAACCCGCTGGAATACTCCTTTGGATTTCTGGTAAAATTTGGATGCGTGCACAAATCTGGTAATAAACTTCTACTCTCATGTTGCTATCTATTGCAAGAATTATCAAAGTACGACAATTGTGTTTTTTTATTTGGAAGTCTCAGAAATTGATAATTTTGGCATGGAAGGAAACTATGCCTCCGTTTCTTCTTCAAAAAAATTAGATAAAAATGTACGTCATCTTTTATTTATTTATTTCAACTGCTCTGTGAACATCAAGCATGGTCTCTCCTCGCACTCCATTTTTTATTTTTTCATTCTTCTTTCTAAGCTTGGAGATGAAGTGTACTAACTAGTAGTTGTACGAGATTATTTACACAGATGAATTCTGAGGTCCAGCATCCAAGCGGGTACTCTGAATTCAGAAAACGGATTATAAATATTCTCCGGGAACCATATAAAAAAGAGGAGTATGATGAGCTTCGGCTAGCTGTCGAAGCCCGAAAGACAGAACATAGCAAAGAATCACATGATGAATTCAATCTTAATTGCTATCCTGGTATGTTGAAAATCATGTAGTTTCTTGTTTGATACTACAAAACTTCCTCATGCTTGGACATTTTAGTTTAGCCATGCCATGTGATTAAATTAATTATCACGAAACTAAATTGTAGTTTCCAAGTTTGTAAAATCATGATTCATGATTGCTTCTTTTCTATGCTAAATTTTTTCCTGTTTAAACTATAGTTGCTGTGATTACATTCCGCTGTTCATCATTCATTTGAACTGCTTAGTTGCTGCTAATTTTGATTGTTTTACATTCTTGAACTTCTTAGGTTTTTTTGAAAAATTATATTTGAATTTCTTGTTTATATTACTCAGATAGTCTGCGTCAATTAGCTTCAGGAAAATAGGTTTCCATGTCTTTTTTTGGTCAATATCATTGACATCAAGGTTTGGATAAGCTTCGAGCAAAATAATTGAAACAATATTTTTCACTTATCAGAGACAGTACATTTGTTAGTTAAGATAATTAGAAATAGCAGATTGAGGTTTCAGTGTAAAGGAAGCTTCTGCGAATAGCGAAACCATTCCAGCTCCCTAATTCACTGCATTAATTAGGCGTGTACATGCATGGTAAAATGAATGCCGTGCTGATGGTCCCCTTTCTCATGAATCTACACGCATGCATGTTTGCATACATCCACAAAGAAATTGAGGGTTTCCCGTTTCTTAATTTTGAAGTATAAACTGATTAATTGTCCTATAGATTGGTTTTTCATGTATGGAAAAGATTCATTAAGAATGGTACCTGATTCACTTTGATAAAGCACGTGCCTCTCTTTGCTAGCCTTATCTAAGTTGGACTTTTTACTTCCATGTCTAGTTTGAGATACTCTTGTTCACATGCAGATCTTCATGAGAAGCTCATAATGTTTGAAAAAGACCGAAAGAAGAACTTGATGGAACGTGGATTTTTCTTTTGGCTTGAGGTGTGATTCTATTTTTTGTCCACATCTATTGTTTCATTTGAAGTTATTATATTGAAAATTATGTCTAGTGATTCCATGTGGTAGTACAACATATGATGGATTGAGAAGGCAAGGATCAACTAGTTAAATCCTTTGCTGGTTGCTTCTTTCCCGTAACTTGTAGGTTTTAGACTACGAATTTGCATTTATAATCTCAATCCCAGAACCATATATAGCTGATTAAGAGAGTTGGTGAGGCAGAAGTACAGTAGAGAGAAAGTAAGTCAGAAGAAGCTAGAACCTATAATAAGGTTAAGGCTCGTTTGACATGACTTTTGCTTCCCGAGGAAGTTACCTTAATTCTTGTTTGGATATTAATTTTTAAAAGAGCTTACTATTTCGGAAGTGCTTTTAGAGGAAGTCATTTTGAACCGATCTCCTTTAAAAGCTCTTTTAACTAGAGAAAACACTTTCATAAAATTAGCAAAACAGTTCCAAAAGAAGCTTTCAGGTCTCAAAAGCTCCTTTTAGCTTCTCAAAAGCCATGTAAAATGGGCCCTTAGTCTTGTTGATTTGATAAAATGAAAAACAATCTTTAAGGCGTTGAGCATATGTCCTTGATAAGGCATTTATATTTAACTTGAAAAAAGGTGCCAGAATGAGTTTGGGGTGTTTGCTACCTAGGTTTATTTATGTTCTTTGTTATTGTATCTTATTTCTCCAATGAAAGTTCTAATTACATTCTTAAACTGAAGAACTTTTGTTTCGTTTTGAATCAGAATAAGAAGGAGCCTTTGTACCTTATTTCTCCAATGAAAGTTTTAATTACGTTCTTAAACTGAAGAACTTTTGTTTCATTTTGAATCAGAATAAAACAATGGAAGGAGCCTTCAAACCTTGGAAAGATCCCGAATGCGCTGCAGTAGAGCAAGAAAACTGTCTGCTTCCCCCTCCTCCTCTCACCCAGCACCGGGGAAGAAAAAAGCGACCAACTCCTTCCAAACTTGGGAACAACCCTGAAGACCTCTGCTCCCCATTGCCAGGGAAGAAAAAAAGAACTCCTTCCGAACCTGTAAAGGACTCTGACAGTGTTGCAGTGAAGCAAGAAGATTGTTCCCCTCCCATTGTCAAGGAAGTAAAAACAGAATAATGAAATGCTGTCCAGAAGGTAGCTGAGGGAAGGTTATGCTGTGCTTTGTTATGTTATGGCAACCAGTAAATTGTGTATGTTAATGTGTGCAATTTACTTTGAACACGCAGATTGACTATCAATCTATTACCAATTTGTACAGCTGGTTAAGACTGGTACTTCTTAATTTTTGAGACTTTCTTGTTTCTTTTATATACTTCAGTTCAATGCTTTAAATCTTGAAGTTGGCCATTTGAGTGATTTTTCATGCAGTATTAGATTTCTCCATTCCTACTCTGCTTTTAGTGTAACGTTTGATGTGAGGGCAAACTTTCTGTTGTTATCTCTATAAATTATGTGGCATACACGTGACGGAGAGGGTCCCATATTTTCTGACTCGGCGTCAATTGATATGTTAATTGGATTGGATCGAATGAATCAAGTGAACTCTTTTTGGTCTTGGGCTTGGGCTTCGGCCCGGCCAAGCCAATTAATCCCACGGCCAGTTCTCTCCTCCTGTATATATGGGAGCTCACTTAACACTCAAGGTAAGCATTCTAAAAAGGATGAGCCGCATCTTTGACGGCCCTCACCTGCCTTGCCCTGAGCCTTGGTGAATGAGATAAATCGCAATTATGCTTTCAAGGGTACATGGTGGAAGGCTGTTTGTACACTTGCACTTACTCAAGGGCCAAATCCATATTTCAGGATTCGAACCCTTGACGCGGCAGTCTCGAGCAAAACTGGAGTTTTTCCACCTTCCCCTTTTATCACTTGGAGATGTGTCTTGGGGGCAGTAAGCATTCTAACTTCTAGCCAAATTCTGGAGGCGTATTAGAATGATCAGATCTTCGTTGCCCAATTTCTTGATTCAGATCAAAGAGCACGAGTAAGCTGTTAAATAGGATTTTTGTCATTAGAAGTGCACTCCAGCTGCTCCATGAAACGCTCCAACCAAATTCTTTCTCATTCCATGGTCTGATTGAAGCACACATTGCAATGGCTGTCGGAGCGGACACTCGGTATCACAGGTCTGTTGACAAAGCACACAACCGAGAGCATCAGAAACAAGACAGGAAGGGAAGGGAAGGGAAGGTAAGGGAAGTATTCCGTTAAATTTTCAATAATCTAAGTATCATTCGAAAGAGGATGGGCTGATCCTGTTGGATTAAATGGTGAAATCGATAGAATATATTCATGGTTTTGGAATTTTGGGTTATGCATATGCTAAAAATTCATTTGTTTCTTATGATACTTGAAATTGCCTACTGTAATAAACGAAGTTCAACCCAACAAACACTTAGAGGGGGTGAATAAGTGTAATATGATGAATTTAAATTTAACCAACAATAATTTCCAACAAGTCACAGATTATCAAATCTAGATGAATTAAAATCAATTTAAAGCCAGCAATCATTCAAGCATAAATATTAAAGTGTGAAGTAAATAACACTGAGTTTTGTTTGAGAAGGAAAAACTCTTATTTAACTCTTCAAAGAGAAACCTCCACGCATATGTGTCACTAAATAATCCACTAGAAAAGATTTAACTTACAGAATTGGTCTGGACACAACTAAACCTTAGTAGGATTTGACGTCCAACCTGTAATCACCCAAGAACACCTCGGTTGTACGCTCCAACACCAGCTCCAAATCCTCCGAACTTCTTTTCCCTTAATGGATCACAAAGAACGAACTCGTTCTTCACTAGCCGGAACTCCGATCACCTCTCAAGATCTTTAGAACTTTGAAGGATATATGGTAGAGGATTTACGGTGTTTTTATCTTTTGGTGTTTTGATCTCGTGGGTGAGGCAACATAATTATTTTAATCAATGTGTGTTCTTCAATAGGATGTTCTCTTTGATGAATATTTGCCCAACACTCCTAGGGGACGGATTTTCATTGGGTATTTATAGTATTAGAGAGTTGAGTTGTTTGAAATTATAAAAAGGTTGAAAATCGCGAACTAGGGTTTCACCCAATAAACCGGCTGCTTGAGCAAACATCAAGCTATCACGTTCAGTAAAAATCGCTCGAGAATTCAATTGGCGGTCTTCGAGTGCTTTTTGGTCAGTACTTGATCTTCTTGAGCCAACATTGAGTCCTTCCAAAGACACTCCCAACACTCGACAACTTAACCCTGATTACAACTTGATTAAATGACATTTTGGAACATGGAACTTGCCAAGACTTTTAGACCTAACACCAACGAAATGCTTGCTAAATTGTCTGAACACTTTTTTATGATTCCATTACATCAAATATGATTGGCAGGTTTTTGAACTAACTATCTTTTGGCATATGGACTGAATTTTATGGAAATATGGTGTTCAATCTGTAGCAATGGAGAAAGAGGTAACAAGAATCAGTGCTATGCGAAGGGACCAGTGATTTCGAATCAATTAGCATATTGGATATTCTTGAAAAAAATGTACCATATTTTGCCAAGTATTTAAATTGATATTTCATAAATATGAACAGCATTCAGTGTGATTATTGGGACTACTTATGATGATATTAGTTTTATTTTTTTATTTTTTGGTTGAATATGAATGTTAAATGAAAGGTCACATACTATGTAACTTCTTGTGCTAGAATTCCACAAGTCGACGATATCGTGACAAATAATAAAGTGGACGTGAGTCCAATTATCATTCCATCGAGTACTAAGTATTTAGTTGCGTTTTCAATTAACACTCACTTTAATAATCGAATAGCAAAGTTGATGGGTCATTTATAAATGCTAATTAGACTTACAACTAATCTAATTATCAAACTAACTAACTAACTAATCTAATTGAGAAGCATGTATGAAACTCAATTAATGGAAAGCACAAGGAATTCAAATCCTCCTATATTCTTCCATTTTAATATCTATCCAAGAATTAGAAAAAATGTTTGTTCTACTTAAATATCAATGTTCCTATTTTATTTAATTATCACTCTCGAGTAGAATTAAAACTATCAATTATGATCCTATTATACTCCTATGAACGATGTGAACATATGAAGATGTATTAAATCACAAGATCATGCAAAGTATAGTAATATATCTATATTCCATGTCGGACTTTACAATAATTATACTACATGCTATAGTTTTTATTACTTCTTGCGAATGATATAGAAATCACAAATTTAATCAATAAGACCAAGTAATTGAAAAGCATTAAGATCCTAACATCATTCCAACCAAATAAGTATTTTAAAGTCAAAACTTGGAAATTAGTATCAAAACATTAAAACATAGGGTTCATCGTTATCCAAACATCTATACGATTAATCAAGCATCATATAATTAGAAAAACACTAATTGGATTATTCAACATCATCTGAAATTACAAAAACTACTCCTCTAGAGATCGCACAATATGGACATTTGCGATTGCAAGGTCTACCAATTTGATTCCCGTTGAACTTTGTCCTGAATTTTCCTCTTGTTTAGCTCGAGTCCCTTCTTGTTTCCATCTTTGTTCCTTCAACTTTCAATCTTCATAATTTGATTTTATCCTCCACAATCATCCGTAATTGATCCATTGCAATTGCTGAAAGTTTGCAATTAAGTTCTCCAATTTACAAATATGAAATTTAACTCGCGAAACTTGTGAATTTCCTTTGATTGCTATCTCAATACCTCATTTTGATCTGTTAAGATATGTTAGTTTTAATTTGAGTACTAAAAGATATTATTTCTTGTATTTAGGTGATTTGTAATCCCTTTCAATAAGGAAATTAGGTGAGATCTTTGTTTTACTTTCCTTTAGTTTAGGATATATTAACTCTTATAAACTTATAAATAGTAGTATCTTATTTGATTGTTTGATCTATGAAAATATTTAGGGTGCGTTTGATTACGAACATGGAATTTGCATGAAAACAAAATAAATTCTAGATAATTCATTGCCTAGAACTTATTTATATGAAAATAATTAATTAAATGTGTTTAATTGATTTAGTTTTCAACCTAGAAAATATTATACTTGTTCATTTTTTATTGGTGAGTAGATGAGAGAGAGAGAGAGAGAGAGAGAGAGAGAGAGAGAGAGAGAGAGAATTACCTGAAAAATAAAAATCATTCCACTTTAAAGAAAATATTTTTCTTCTTTTTGAGAAAAATATGATTACATGATCAAATGTTGAAAAATATTTTTCATGGAAAAAATTGTAAATCAAATACTCCAACAGTAGGAATATAGGTGGACAATGACATTTTCCATGAAAAATAAAGTGAATCAAACACAGTCTTATAGTCTTCTTAAAAATTAATTTTATTATGATCTCATGCAATCCAGTTAATCTTCAATTGATTCAATAAAGACCAATTAAGCTTAAGACCACCTTTCTTCGCACTAATTGCATCTAAGTCAAAGTTTTTCTTACTATTGACATAATTATACTAAATCATATAGATATTTGCTCAATGAACAATAATTTATCAAGTAAAAAAGTACGGATAAACATGTAAAATACACTCATCATAACCTTTTTTTATAAAGTCATATAATAATAATAATAATAATAATAATTTTATTATTTTACTTATTTGATATAGTGTGTCTTGCTTATCAGTAAGTTACAACCTCTTAAAACTCACTTCGCTTTGCACCATATATGGGGCGCGCGCAAAAGAGCCTCTTAAAATAAGAAAATCACATACTTTTAAACTTTTGATTTTTTAATCTTTTAATTCCTATTTGGTGTCGCCTCTTTCGACTTATTTATGAGCTACTCTTTTTTCACTCGTCTAGGGAGGTTCTTGTGGTTTTGATGTATTCATGAAGACTTTGCATCATATCCTTTGAATTGAAAAATAGTTGAATAACAAGTTCAAAATAAAAAGCCGAAAATGATAGCTAGATATGGACTTAACAATCCAATTTATCTCTTAATTCCCATTATGACATCACCTCTTTAGACTTATTTTTTGACTTCAATTTTTCACTCTTCAAGTAGGTTCTTGGTGCCGTTTAAAAGTATTCATGACCAACTTTCGCACCACATATGTTGGATTGAACATCCATTAAAGGGCAAGTTCAAATAAAAAAGCCAAAGATGATTGCTGGAATTGAATTTAATAATCTAATTTTATTTTTATTTTTGAACATCAATATTATCAAAACCCTATTTGGCGTCAATTTGGCTCGTAATGGTCATAAAATTAAATATAAATTATGATGAAATTTTGAGATGTTAAGTCCTAAATATTCAAAAAAAAAAAAAAAAAAATTTTAAAAAAATTTAATAAAAANAAAAAAGTTGAAAAAAATTTCAGAAAACTTGGGTGTTGCAGCCATGGGGATGGATTTTGATCTTTGCATTTTTGGGAACCGTATTTTCTAGTTTTTTTTAGCATTTAAACCGTATGTGACTCATTCGGGAATTAAATCAAATAAGCCGTTTTAAGTAAGTGGTAGAGTAACGTCATGGTAAGGCGTAAGTTGTCAGTTCAAATCCTGATTTTTTCAACAAAGTTCTCAGCTAAATGAACCACTAATTGGCGATAAAGTTAATTAAACTAGTGCTCACTAAACTTACCTTTAAGTTACTACTTGCTCATCAAAATATAAAATGTTACTCGTCGCTCTCTCAAATTTAAACAAATTTACTTATCCATCACCCATAACATTTCCATCCGTCCACGTGGACAAAAAATCCACTTGGAGGATGAAAAATCCTACGTGGCATCGACAGAATTCAGAAAGATCACCACTAGTGCTGGAACACCAATCTAGTTGGTTTCATTAGTTTAATTAAATGAATGATATGACTATACATTTAAATGAATATATCATTTAATGTCATGTAATTGTTCCCTAAACTGGTGCTTATCATTAATGGGGATGAATAACATTACTCGTTCAGAAAAAGGAAAAAATGGACAAAAAATTTCACGTGGCGCATCACAAAAAAAATCCATGTGGGCAATCCTCTTCACAATCTGCAGCTAAATAGGCTTGTTTATTACTATCTCTCCATATTTCAAACCACAATGCTCGACAGAATCCACACCGGCGAAGCTTCCACTGCATTCTATCGCCCCCCAGATTCATAGCCATCCAACTGAAGAGCTGTAGTTGTCGAGGGTCTGGTCAAGAAAGATTCTACATATGAATTTTTTGATCGGCATGGGTACCCTTTCTCGTTTGTTGAGAAATAACTGTGGAAGAAAGAATCAATATCATTAATCATAATCATCGAATCAAGAAGACAAAACTAATTGGATCTTAAAAAAATGTAGACATACGGAGAGAAATTGATAGTTACACGGTGGCCTTGTTGATGATGTATTGAGCATTTTCAATCACACAAAGCATGCCGACTATGATTCCCAAAGTCAGCACCCCTTCAAGCCGTATCATCACACCTAAAAGCTCTTCACCATGACATACAATTTTCCATCCGCCATATGGATTTTTTGTCCACGGAGAGGGATGGAAATGGTATGAGTGATGGATGAATGACTTTGTATAAATTTGAACGAGCCAGGAGTAGTTTTTAGCAAATAGTTACTTATAGTAAAGTTGAGTGAGCTTAAATTTAATTAAGGCCCTGTTTGGTCCACATTATTTTTTTCANAGCCCCTGTTTGAGCCACATTATTTTTCTCATTCTCATTTTTCTACTCATTTTCAACCACACATTTTTCAATAAAATAATATTTTTCATCACATCAATAACTTTTCCTTCTTTTTCAACTACATATTCCCCATCACATCAACAGTAAAAATGTATTCTTACCTTCAAAATGTACACCAAACGGGAGCTAAGTTATTGGCCAAGCCCATGTCCGCAGCCTATTTTAAAAGAGCATATCTTAATAAGCTGCCGTTCCCCCACCCCTCCAACCCCCCAATCAAAGTTTCCCATTTGAAACCTTGTATCAGCAGGATTTTGGGAATTTAAAAATTGGCATCAAGAGACAAGGAGGTACAAAATTTCATCTACAATTTTCTTTCCTAAAGAGAATTTCAGCGCAAAATTGAAGGGGATCCAATGATGTATTAAGACTCTTTCTTGAATTTTTTTTTTGTCATTTTTTTTTATTCATATAGGTCCATATATGAAGACAGAGACGTGATGCTGAGATGATTCCAATCTGGGCATCATTTTCATCTGAAACATTTATTCCACATTCAAGTCTCCGTTTTTATTACTTTTTTTATTCTTTAAGGGTCATGCCTGCTTTCTGGATGTGAAGATCCATGAATAATTAGAAAGATCTATTAAGGGAATTCTAGAGGATGTGAATGTTGATTTAATGTCTGATATTTTTTCTCCTGTGGAATATGTATGAATATACGAGGAATGGTAGTTATACCAGAATCTGATAGTCCTTTGACATCGATTTTGGTATCGTTGATTTCCTTCACTTCTTGCAGCCTGTCATAAACTGAGTTGTTAGTTTCATGATACTGGCTGATGATTTTATACTCTGTAGCTCTGATATGTATACAGGTTTAACACAATGTTGACAAACCCTATGTTGGTGCACCCAGTGGGCATGCACAACCACTGGCACGTTCGAGCCCGTGTAATAATTGAATAGAATCCAAATTACAATAAACTTAGTATTCATTCATTATTATTCCTTTATTTCTACGTTAGTTGTAGATCCTAAGTCAAAAACTGTTGCAAAGCCTGTTAAATCAATATTATACAAGGACAAGAAAAGACATTAGAGAAGACCATATATATTCCATTTCAAGGAAAATCTTTGTCAGTAGGCCAGATTCATCCCTAAATAGCAAAATCTGTAAATACTTTTCACCTTACCGGTAGCCGAGCTGTCATTGTTAGTGCTTCAAATGGAATAATCCCTACCATTGGATTCCCAAATCCATCTTTTTCATTTTACTTCACCTTTACTTACTCCAAATTCTCCATTCTAAACATTATAGGTAGCAGATGCATTGATTTATGAAATGTGAACATGTTTAAACTCTGTGGTAATGTCTGTTAATATTCTTCAATTAATTTTTCTGTAACTTAGATTATTTATGTCAATGGTTTTATAGAAGTTGATCATTGAGTGAAAATAAGATCTTCAAGATCATTATATTTTTTCTTGTATTGCTAGAGAATTATTTGAAATAACTGATTATTAATTGATTTTCATTCTCTATTTTTGCAGTATGACTGACTGTGTATAAAGTAATAAATTTATTTTGTGAGGAAAAAAGGAAGAAATTACAATAGTGTTCTGAAGATTTACTGAGATAATCTGTAAAAATGGGTATCAGTAGATGGGATGTTTCAAATGATTTAATGCTTTCTAGGAGATCAAAGACAAAGGACGGTAAACACATATACAGTGGATGGGATGAATATAAAGAACAACTCAAGGAAATGTCCGATATGGATGAGGATTACAAGGGCTTTATGCTAGATGCTTTCAACGATGCTGAAAAATCTGAATCGCATAAGAGAGAAAGTGGGAAACATGATTATGTTCATGAGGATGAGAGTGGTATTGTTAATGATCCTCAGTATGAGCTTTTTCTGAGTAGAATTAAAATCCATGAGAGGTACTATATACTTGAGGGTGAGAATAATGGTGTACCCATGGTGATAAAATATGAATTACCCAGTAATTCGGAAGATGGCTGTACATCAAATCCTCGAAGAGAAACAAATAACTGTACAGGAAAAAAGAATGTGTTTTTACATGAGAAGCTTATACTTGGGGATAACTGCGCAGCAGAGAATCAGGTGCAGCATGAGGGGAAAGCTCCACGAGCTAAGAAAGGTAAGTTACAACGGCTTCATGATGTGCAAGATCGTCCTAGTAAGAAGAGCAACTTAGAGAGGCAGCATGGAACACAGATAAATTTAAGGAGCACTGTAAAATCTTCAAGTGCACACGAGCAGGCTGGCAGTAAGAATAATCAGAAGAAAGTGGATAACAAGAGTTCTTCTGATTTGGAAGTCACAGAAATTGCTAATCTCGGCATGGAAGGAAACTCTAGCTCCATCTTGCTTTCAAATCAATTAGACAAAAGTGTATGCCCCCTTCTTTTAGAAGAATTAAACTACTTGTCAATGAATTTGTACAATGATTTTGACAATGTATGAGGTGTATAGATCATTGCTTTTGAATTCAAAAACAATCTTTCAAATCAATGGACATAATGTCTGCCAACTCACACATTGTCAAACTTATTGTCAAATTCATTGTACAAGTAGCATAGTTCCTTTTAGAATTTCAAACGGTTTTTTCTGCGAGTATGGTTTCTCCTCCTGCCCTTTCATTATATTTTTTCTATGTTCTAATCTTATAGAAACAGTTTACTATCTATTAGTTGTACGAGATTATTTACAAAGATAAATGATAATGTCCAGCATCCAGGTGCGTACTCGGAATTCAGAAAACAAATCATAAATATTCTGAGGGAACCATACAAAAAAGAGGAGTACGATGAGCTTCGGCAAGCTATTGAAGCCCAAAAGGCAGAAGGAAGCAAAGAATCAAGTGGTAAGTTGAAGATTGCATAGTTTCTTGTTCGGTACTACAAAAATTTTTTCGTGCTTGGGCATTAGTTGGCCAGTGTGACGAATTTGTTAGCATGAAGTTAAGGCTTAGTTACAACTTTTGTAAAAATCATGATTCTTGATTGTTTGTTTTCTATGCTAAAACTCCTGTTTAAACTACAGTTTCTGTAATTACGAGCCATTGTTGACTTCATTTGAACTGATTCATTGCTGCTAATGTTAACAGTTTCACATTCTTTAACTTCTTGATTTTTCTGCGGGAAATTACATTTGTATTTCTTGTTTCTATGAGTCAGATAGTGTTCTTCAATTGGCTTCAGGAGTGAAGGTATCCACGACAATTATTTGTCAGTTTCATGGATATCACGGTTTGGATAAGCTTCGAGCAAATAAATGGAACATTATTTCCAATTATATAAGAATACATTTGTTAGTTATGATAATTAGAAATAGCAAATTGAGGTTTCAGTGTACAGGTAACTTTGAATAGCAAAATTATTCCAACTCCCTAATTCACTGCATTAAATAGGCGTGTTCATGCATGGTAATAATGAATTCTGTGCTGGTGGTCCCCTCTCTCACAAATCTACATGCATGCACGTGCATATGTAGTTGCCCGTTTCTTAGTTTTGAAGTCTAAACTGATAAATTATCCGGTACACCGATTTTCATGAATGGAGAAGTTTTATTAATAATGATATATGCTTTACTTTGATGAAGAACATGCCTCTTTTTACTAGCATTATCTGAGTTGGATTTTTTCCTTACATGTCTAGCCTGAGAGACTCTTGTTCGTATGCAGATCTTCATGAGAAGCTCAAAAAGTTCGAAAAGGAACGAAAGAAGAACTTGATGGAACGTGGATTTTTCTTTTGGCTTGAGGTAGTGTAATATTTCTTTTCCTATGTCCATTGTTTCATTTAAAGCTATTATAGTGAAAATTACATCTTGTGATTCTACTAATTGGTAGTATGACATATGATGGATGGAGAAGGCAACAAGCGACATGTTAAATCCTTTCTCAATCTCACAACCATATATAGCTGATTAAGAAAGTTGGTGAGGCAGAAGTACGGCAGCGAGAAAGTTATACAGAAGATAGAGAAGAATAGATATAAACAGAGAAGAAATTATCTTGGGAAGTTTCAATATCATCCAATGATTAAATTAATAATCAACATAATCAAAAATATTAGTCATGTATACTTAAAAATCACTTGCAAATAATAAAAACTAAAAAAATGGAAAAAATTTTTAACTTCAACTTAGGGGGTCCGTTTGATACCCTTAGTTTTCAAAGGAAATTTTCCATTTTCCCACTTTAATGGTGTTTGTGAACCAAATTTTGCATGGAAAATTATTTCCCACTTCTCCCTCACGTGCCAGCTTTTCCTCATTTTCATGGAATTCCTTTTCTTTTGGTTTTGGTAGGAATTCTGTTTTCCAGCCTTTTTTTTTTCTTTTTGTGTTTTTGCAATTGAAAAAAAATTCTAGACACAATGGTAAAAAAATTTATCACTTTTATTGACAATTTCCATGCAAAACAAAGTCAAACGAATGGTATTCGGTATGGTAATTTTTTTATTTTTTGGAACAAATTTTAGATCCAATGGTAAAAAAATTTATCACTTTAATGGACAATTTTCATGAAAAACAAAGTCAAACGGATACCAAACTTTCAACACTTTCCAGGTGAAAAATTATACTAATCAAACACAATTAATTACAATTCCTAGTAAAATAATTTCTAGACAATTTAATTCCCTATAAAATATTTTATTTCCACCCATTTTTCACATTTGCAATCAAACGGACCCTTAGTTATTTTGGAAAGAAAATTATACAAATACAATAAAGTCCTCTAAATATATCCTATTCTATTTCTTATTTAGTAGATAAGGGAGTAATGATGATGTGAGGAAAATTAGCGAGAGTTGGGGTTGAATCAACACAAACACAATGATGTGTCTTTCCAGTTAGGCAGGTAGTTGTGCACTTGCTTAATGTGCCTTTGAGGCTTCTCAAGAGGATTACTGCCTCTCTGCACTATAAATCCCAATAAGAAATGAATACAAGATTGTTGCAATACACAAGTTTCATTCCTTGAACACCAAGAGAACACCGTCAACTAATGGGAATTGTACGAAGCATCAATACATACAAAAGCCTCACAACAACGAATAAGTGCTCTCTCTGTATCACTGGACATCTTCTATCCACTCTATTTTCACTCCGAAAATGAAAAGAAAATGGAGATAATATAGACAGAGTTGATCAAATTCTGTATTTTAGTATTCTAAACTATTAACAGTTCCAATTCTTTGATTTTATTCCCAGTTCAGCTTTCTATTAAAACTTTCCAACTCTGTTTTAAGAGAGACCCAAACCATCTTAGAGTAGTCATCTATAATAAACATAAAATCTTTTAGCCATATTGGTTTGCATACTAGCTGGTCAATCTCCTATGCCAAAGACGGGAATTGATGTAGGACAATCCTATTTTAAATATGATTGGTTTTATCTCATTTTTGTCTTCTTTCCTATTCCTTTTTTTTCTTTTCTTATTTAGATAGAATTTCTTTTTCTTTTTTTATTATTATTATTTTTTAGATTAGGATTTTGTTTCCTTTCAAGATTTTGGTTTTCTTTCCTTTTACAATTTTAGATTAGTCTGCTTATATTAGCAAGATTAGTGAATTATTTACACACATAAATAAAGGTATTGTATGCTTTTCAAAGTAATCAAACCATTCTTACAAACTCTTCAAGTTTTAATCCTTCTAGTATGCAAGAAAGCAATTTTTCTTTAGCAACAAATTTGGTATTAGAGCAAGGTTTTTCATGGGTTGAAGGCTACCTATGGTGGTAGTGGTAAGCATCCTTGTGACAATGATCGGAGGATTGAAAAAATTTCAATATTAGTTTAAAATCTAGAATGAACAATAGATATGTTTAAAGTATCAACTGGCAAGAATTTGCAACCTTTGGCTTCTATGAATGTTTTTAGCTTCAATAAACCTAGAATACAGCTACAAGTGGCTAGAGAGTACAACTAAGTTTGAATACACACGAGTTAATAGAGATTCTGCGAAGGTATATCGAGGAGATAAGGAGCCCAATCTAAAGCGAGAAAGATTTTTGGAATACGATGTACTATCAATAACAAAGTATGCTACGTGATAATAAACTGTGAGTAGTGAGAACATGGTATCCAAAGCATTGGATAAAACTTTAGATTTGAAGACCGAAAAATATTCATCTTGTTGTGTTCATAGAAAGGAGAGATGGTTGGCATCTCCCCGATAGGAATGGCTTTCGGGCTTAACCTGTTACCATACACATCCGGTTAAGGTTACCCACTTCGGTGGATCTCTAACCCATTTTTCCTATACAAAAAAAAAGGAAAAATATTCATCTTGTTATCAAGTTCCTCCAGTTAGCAGAGAATTCAAAATGTGGAATACTATAAAGATGAGGTTGTATAATGTGGTTAGGGGTGGACAAAATGTCCAGACCAAACCAAACCAGAACTGAACCAAACCAAGCAGTTTGATTCGGTTCTACAAAAAAATTTAGTAGTTTTGGTTTTTCGAACAAAAAATCATTTGGTTATAGTTTTGGTTCGGTTCTGATTCTAGAACCAAACTTAATTTATAATTTTATTTTTGTATGAATTTGATTTTGCATTGAGGAGACTGGGTTCTATGAAGAAATTGAATCTGGTAAAATTTATTTTATAAAATATTATTACGATACATCTTATTAATTGTAAATAGTTTTAATTTTTGTTTGTTTGTTTTAATTGTGTATTTTGAATTATGTTTGTAGAGTTTCTCAAAGTTACAACACAAGTAATAGAGTATTAAACGTTTAATGGTTATTTGATGGTGAGGGTAGCGATGGCAAAAAAGCTCGGGCTCTGCCCGGAAGAAGCCCGAGCCAAGCCCGGCTCAGGCCGAGCCCCATTTTGGGGGGTCAGCCCGAGCCCGTAATTAATAAAAAAAATTAAAAGTTGCCTGTAGGCAGCTAAGAAAGAAAAATAAATAAAAAAATCGAGCCGGCTCGATCCGCTAAGGCTTGGGCCAAAGCTCGGGCCGAGCCTTATTTTTTTTGGCCGGGCTCGGCTCGGCTCTGGCCCAAAAAAAGCTCGAGCCGAGCCCGAGCTTTTTTTTTTTTTCGGCTCGGCTCGTTAACATAGCTAGGTGAGGGGCTAAGTTTTTGGCTTGGCCATTTTCTCACCATCCCTGCCTATTAGTTTCGAGTTTTAACTTTATATTTCATTTTCATTTTTCTCATGTAGGTCTAACAGCTTCATATAAAGGAATTGATTGGACGGAAGATGAAAATGGAACTCGATATTATTAACTTCTCGCAATGACTCATTCGTTTATATTTTGTTTGTTAGTTTGGACTTTTATGATCTTGATTATTGATAATTTGAACTCGCTAAGTGTTTGATGCTTATATTTTTTATTTAAGTATATATTAGTTTTTTTTTTTTATAATCGTGGATGTCCGAGCCAGCTTGCGCGCACCTCGACTAATTCAACGAGACCCTAAAGTTTACGGTCGGATACTCACCTCAGTGGCCCCGAGGGGACTCGAACTGGTGACCATTGGGGAGCAAACCCAATGTCTGACCAATTGAGCAACCCCTCAGGATTGAAGTATATATTAGTAACTTATAGATATGATGCAAGTCTGAAAATTTAAGTAATAGTACTAGAACCAGACATCAAATGGTTCGGTTCGGTTCGGTTCCGCATCTTAAAAAAAATCTATTTGGTTCCATTATAAAAAAAACCATTCGTTCATGGTTTGGTTCGATTCTCTTGGAACCAAAATCAAATGGAACCACGTCCACCCCCTAAATGTGGTAGAGATTGACGATTGTCATGTACTTTAAGGATAACCATTGTACTATGATGTAGATGTAACTTACATAGATCGAGATAACATATGTTTTGGTGGTATGTTTAAAAGATTGTTTTGTTGTCATGTAATCAACAATTTTGGAATACCAGTGTAAAGAAAGAGCAAGACTTATAAGACGGCTGATAAGGTAAAAATGATGTCATTGAAGTTGATCATGATTTTACCAACTATGATATTACAATAGAGATGAAAAAGCACCTGTAAGTTGAAAGCCCGAGACCTACCTATTATTCTACAAGAAAAAATTGACAATTAATGTAAGTGCAAGGATAAAAATGAAAAACTCAAGGAGAAATTGCAATTGAAGATCCTAATATCGAGCCACACTTTGATATAAGTTTGAGGTTCAGAAGTGTCCAGCAAAAGAAATTGAAATTAAACTCGCAAGTCAAGATGGAGTCAAAGGTAAGACTTGTGAAGTTAAGAGTACATGTTTCATTGACATTCTCTAGATCCGAATACTAGAGAATTGCATAAGCACGAGGAAAATAGTGAAATTGCATAAGCACGAGGAAAATAGTGAAAGAATTATAGCATCGGAAGATGACGTCATTAGGAGTAAAAAAAGAACATGAAAAGCACGAAGAATCAAAAATTCCTTTGTTTATATGTGCACACAGGGGATTTAAGAATGAGAGATTAAATAAATCATCCTTTCTAAAGGAACGTCTTCCTGAAAGTGTCCTTAAGAATGAGATGATGAGCAATGTAGAAAAGCAAAGTTGATATCATTCAATGCAGTTGCGGAGAATAAAGACATGGCACAAATTTTTGAATATTTTTCTCATTCCTTTTTTTTTTGGTTCCCAATCAAACTTGATGACGTTTTTTTTAGAGAGGGGTAGTGATGTAGGATAATCATATTTCAGATAGGATTAATTTTATCTCTTTTCTTCATGTTTCTTATTTAGTATATGATTTCTTTTTTTTTAATCTTATGTGGAACAAGATTTCTTTTTGTTTTTTGATTAGAATATGGTTCTTCTTTCTTTTAGATTAGGATTTTGTTTCCTTTAAGGATTTCGTTTTCTTTCTCTTTAGGATTTGGATTAGTTTCCTTTTATTAGTGATATTTGGGAATTATTTTGTATATAACGAATGCTTTGTACATTTTCCAACCACTTTACGGTACAATCAAATTATTTTAATTAATTTTTCTTATTGTTTTCAAGAAACCAATTCTGCTTCTGTACCACGAATTATCCACTATTGGTTTTATTATTAATATGGATATTTACTTGATGAGGCAACATATACCTCACCAAGGTTCTTTGTTACAACTTCAGCTACATTTCTATGTTCTGTAGCTTTTTCTTTTTACTCATTCTTTTTCTAGCAACAATCTGTGATGAGATAACCTCTTTTTCCACAGCCATGGCATTTTTTACCTTTAGCTCTGGACTTAAACCTGGATGTGTGCTCATTTTTGTCATTTTTATTACTTCTTTACCGTAATGATTGAGCGTCGGCATTTCTAATTAATGTCCTTGATAATGCATCTATACTTAACCTGAAAAAGGTGCCAGAAATGAGTTTTGAGGTGTTTGCTACCTAAGTTCATTTATGTTCTTTGTTATTGCATCTTATTTCTCCAATGGAAGTTTTAATTACATTTTTAATTGAATAACTTTTGTTTCATTTTGAATCAGAATAAAAAGATGGAAGGAGCCTTCAAACCTTGGAAGGATCCTGAATGCGCTGCAGTGGAGCAAGAAAACTGTCTGCTTCCCCCTTCACCTCCCCCCGAGCGCCGGGGACGAAAAGTGTGCAACTCCTTTCAAACCTGGGATCAACCCTGAAAACCTCTCCTCCCCATCGCCTGGGAAGAAAAAATGAAGAACTCCTTCCTAACCTGTGGAGGACTTGCAGTGAAGCACGAAGATTGTTCTTCTGCCATTGTCAAGGAAGTAAAAACAGAACAATGAAATTTTGTCCAGAAAGTAGCTGAGGGAATGTTATGCTAAGCTTTGTTATAGTACACAGTAAATTGTGTATGTTGATGTGTATAATTTACTTGGAACACTCAGATTAACTGTCAAATAATTACCAATATGTACAACTGATTGAGACTATAGTACTTAATAATCTTTGAGACTATATATCGTGTTTCTTTTATATACTTCAGTTCAATGCTTTAAATCTTGAAGTTGGCCATTTGAGGGTTTTTCTGTTAGTGTGGCTCTTAAGTCCCATTATCATGTTATTGCTTCTTTGTTGAAGAAGATAGCTCTTATTTTTGTGGTATACCTCTTGATACAGCCGAAATTTCATAGTTTAGTTGAGCATGTGTATTAGTATTTTATCATTCTACCACAAGAAACATTGTTTCACAGTCTCAGAACTACAATTAAGCATAAACTAGATATAGTAGTAGCAATCCCTGCGCATGAGGTGTTGAGTCTTGAGCTTCGATATTGACATTGTCATCACTTCCCTGAGAAAGCTTGACGGAACTGCCATGCTCGAAAATATCTGAAAGATTCCAGTCCCCCTATTTCTTATGCTGCTACTTTTTCAAGACTGGCTAACCATTTCGTTCCCAAACTATGCTGATCCCTTAGT
Source organism: Fraxinus pennsylvanica (assembly GCA_912172775.2). NCBI lineage: Eukaryota > Viridiplantae > Streptophyta > Magnoliopsida > Lamiales > Oleaceae > Fraxinus > Fraxinus pennsylvanica. Next base: position 1,343,528 of record OU503039.1, read on the forward strand.
TCTCCTTGACATCTTCATGGTGTGCTTCAATCAGCTGGCCAGCTCTTTTGGCGACTTGTAAGTCCTTCTGAGCCTGGAGAACAGTCTTTTTGCTGGCTTGTTCTTTCAGGCATTTTGAGATGAGAGCCTCTACACTTACAGAAAAGTGTTTCACAGAAACACTACAGAATACACACATTCTGGGGTGGGTGGGTGATTTTTTGTAATATTTTAAACACATGGGGCCCACGCCCCATGTCTCTTGTCTGGCAGAATTCTGTGAAGCAGAATTCTGTACATGCAGAATTATTCTTTTGAGATTCCAGCTCTACTTTCAAGTTGAAGAGCAGCTCGTACTTCCTCGTTAACCACTTCTCCACCTTACAGGCTCGTAGCCAACTTCTTTTCCAGCTTAGAGGCATGAGCCTCGAAATTTCCAGTTGTCGCGTCAGTATGGTACGGTGTGAAGGGTGGGAATCTGAGCAGTTAAATAAGTACTTCGGGCCTATTGACCGAGGGATTATTTCTTCTATCCTGTTAAGCATGCATGGTAGAGAAGATAAATTGATTTGGCACTTTGATGAGAGGGGTGAATGCACAGTGCGAGTGAACTGTTTGGCCATCAATTTGGAACTTAAAAGAGTTGTCCCAAAAATCCAATTTTTTTGTGAAGATTGAATGAGGACGCTCTGCCCTCTTAAAGTCAACTTTAGGAGGCGTCGAATTGATACAAGTTTGGGATCTCGCCGATGTGCGCTGGAGGAGGATTTTATGGACGTGCTATTTAAATGCAGCTCAGCTAAGGTCTTGAAGAAGGACGGATGCTGGGAGCCGTTGAAGGGGTGCTTTACCTTGCAACCGGATACCACGATTTTTGACATCATTGCAGTTTGTTGTTGGGAGTTGTTTGAATGGAACCCTGAGTACTATGGCTGATTTGGAGCAAGCAGAAACGGTGTTACAGACTTGCAGTACAACCGAAGCATCACTAGAGACATAGGCAGTCAGAAATC